>NPFG01000168.1:0-76798 GCA_002288965.1 Xylaria sp. MSU_SB201401 | reverse complement strand
TTATTATTTTAATAACTATTTTATTTATAAAAATAAAAATAAATATATATAATTAAAATATTATTTTTTTAATATTTTATATAAGTTATTTATATTAAACTAAGCCTAATACAGCTTAGTAGCTATTTTTAGCTATTTTATTTAATTAGTAATTAGGTTTTTAAAAAGGGTGGGGGCTTCGGAGAATTTAAGTGGTTCGTGAGAGGGGTGGTTCGTGACCCCGGCGGTTTGCTTAAAAGCCATTGATATACGTTATAGTATTTACCGGCTTTCACGAGTTAAAGTGAACATCTCAAGTTTATCAGTCTGACCAAAGTTACTAATAGAAGACCAAAATCTGAGCGTTACATCTGGGCAAATTCGTCTTGGTATTCATAGGGAGGTAGGGGACGTCTAGTCTAGCTGGCTTATGTAATGTTAATTAAGACTCCATATACTATGAGTAGGGATTATTCCCAAAGAAGACAGGTCAGGTAGCTGTTGACTGCATGATAGGATGAGGAAAATAGCCATTTCTGGACGATGGTATGACTGGTTATCACAAGGGCTGTACCGGGCTTGGAAGGATGACTTTAATTGAATAATAATCTTCAAGGTCTTGACTGGGTCCTTGGATCTACTCCTTCGGACCTGACCCAACTTGGCTTGACTTGGCTCTATATACAGAGATTCTCAAGATGACTAACCTCCATGGTGATACCAAGTGACTCAAATAAACGAGGGCTGAATAGCTTCGTGTTCAATACTAATAAGACATGCGCGAATACGAAGGCGTACAGAGGTGTACAGCCGAAGGTGTTCACCGAAGCCGGCATACGAAACAGCGTACAGATGCCACCTACGTGTAATACTGGTATTCACATGACATGTCAGTAACCTCGTAAGGTATGGCGTCGCTACCTAAAATTTCTGTGGTTGTCTGCCACGGCAGCTATCACACCTCGGAGCCGTATATGCCCTTGATCGAGTCACTCAAGGCTGCGGGTATTGACGCCTATTGCCCTCAATTGCCTACATCGGACTTAACTATGCTCAATGTTGGTGATGTGAACACCCCTGATTTCAATTAAGAGCCTCCTGAAGGAGGATATCCTCAAGGAGACGAAGATTCTAGTATTATCTTGAACCTGTTGAGCTCTTTGATCCTCAAAGAGGGTAAAAGAGTACTGATTATTGGACATTCATCGGGCATCTGGGTTGACACGGAGGTAGCAAGACCGGAACTTCGGGTGGGGCAACGCAAAGATCGGGGTCTATCTGGTAGGATCATTGGCCTTTTTTACATCGGGGCATTTATTATACCCGTTGGGGATTCCATTCACGGCTTCTTCCAACCAAAAGCTGAGTCATTCATACCACCGTTCATAGAGTTCCATGTAAGAAGAAGACAAACATGTCCCCATATGAATACCACCGCACTCGGCTAACTTGCCGTCTTTTTAGAAAAATTATGGAGCTAGATTGGGCACTCCAAAGACGCTGATAAATCCTTTTTCAACGATCTCAAGCCAAAGGTAGCATAGCAATGGGCGGCTACCCTCACAGCATCTCCCATTTTAGCTACGAAGTTATCTAATGATTTCTATGCGGCATTGCCATGCGCCTCCTTGGTACTTGAAGGAGATTTACCCTGCCAAAAGATTACCAGGAAGGTATAGTGGCTCTACAGGCTTAGGAAACAGGAGAATTCACCCTATATGGATGCCCAGCGGGTCATTCGCCTCATTTAAGCTGGACCAACGGGCTCTTTGAGACGACTCAAGACTTTGTAAATAAGATCGAGAACTTATAATTCACAATCTCACAATAAGGAAATACTCTTCTAGAGCTCTCTCAAGCTGCGGCCTTGCTCTCATGAAGTACGATTTTCGGTTTCGGTCACCATATGTGATATGCAATTTGCGCGATGTGGTTGAGCTAGCGTGTAATTGGGACTGCGAAGACGGGAGACGGAGACTTAACCGGCTTGCGCGGCTCTTTATTATTCGCTAATACGAAGTCCTGTGTCCGAAATGCTCCCTGAAAGTTGTTTATTACCCTTTGGGATGATACGGCACAAGCCGAGATTAGCGAATGATCTTAATCAACAGACATGGGTGTGCAGATCCGGCAATAGAGGATATTCACATGAACCAATCATCACTCACTTTGCCACCCCGGATTTGCCTGATCGGATGCGAAGTAATTGGATACAACTCACAAAGTATATTAGAGAGGAATAAACATGCTTTGCTATAGCTTCAACCCTTACGGCAGTTATATACCGATATCTACCCTGATACATATGCGCCGCACCTCTTTGAGGTATATAGGTAGACGGTACCCTCTCCAGGCGCCTTTGACAAGCCATTTTCTAAAGATTCGCTCTATTTCTGGGTGTCGCATTCCTTAAGGATCGAAGATGAAGACGGCCACTTTGGTTTTCGCGGGCGCTGCCTTCGCCCTTACAGATATTGAACATAAACCGTTCATGCGAAAGAATATCGACCCAATCGTCACACCGGGCCAATATGTCTCTCACATGCACTCGTTTTACGGGTCGGATGTTATCACAAAGGATCTGCCCACAACAGCCCAGCTGCAGAAGGGTTGTCCTTCAGGAGAAAACCCGAATGATCTGTCTATCTATTGTATGTCTTTAGTCAGTTGCACGAATCAGATGTGATAAGACTAAGGAAATATCTTAACTAGGGGCACCTACGCTTTACTATGTGAACGGGAACACTTACACAGAGATATACCCTGCGACCTTCAAGACATATTACGAGCAAATTGATCATGCAGAGATACCATTTCCTCCGAACTTCTATGCAGTTGCTGGCAATGCGAGTGCTAAGAGTCAAGCGGATATCGGTAAGTCTTTAGTCTTATCTGGCCGCACATAGGACCTTGAACCTAGCGTCGGCCATCAGGCATCGACTAATAGATGGTTCTATAGACGAGAAAATCACTGCTATCACCTGGTGGTGCGATGGGAATGGCCCTGAAGATCGCAATACCCGCCCTCGGGCGGCGTTCCCGCGAAAGACGTGCAGCGCTCACATGCAAGCGATCGTCCGTTTTCCGGACTGCGTGAATCCTAACAAGATCACGGAATACGACTACGCTGCCGCGCATGGTGGCTATTGTCCGCCTAACATGAAGCGCATGCCATCGCTGCGGTTCTCGGTCCGCTATGATACACGCAAGGCGATTCCCCAGGGGTGGAACGGGGTTCCTCCTTTCAAGTTGGCTTGTGGAGAGGTGAGTATTCTATCTTCCTCAGAACCTGATCTCATCCGTTTACTTCGTATCTTTGTCACGCTAACCTGGACGGCTAACAGATCGGCGATGGGTATTGTTTCCACGGCGACTTCATCAATGGGTGGTATGAAGACGCGGCTAAGACCATGCTCAAAGCGAAGGGGCAAACGTTCATGAGAATTGATGGTGCGCATGGAATGGGAAAGCAATTCAGCTCATGTAAACCTAAAGATGCGGACCCGGATCATGGGACAAATGATTATCTCAAAAGTCTTGAAATGATGGCCATGAGGAAGTAGAAAGCTGAGGTGTAGTGCGGCATGAGGCTTCATACTGACCGATGGTTTACTTTGATCATAGCGTTAGAGAACGGTATGAACACATAGAACCTCCATTGGAGGGCATTGTCCGGGTTTTGATTGATGCCGGGCGGTATTTGGCCATTACTGTGTACTTATCAAGAGATACATCACTTGCGATAAATCCGAATTGCTTCAAGAAGCGTTATTTTCCTATAGTTTGGAAATGAATGGCATGTACTGATTTGCCATTTAAAAGGTAGTGGCGTAGAACACGTGTAGAGAATTGCTCTTGATTCGATCATCACGGTGAGTGTTACTACACTAACCATATATCTTTCATTCCAGTATCGTGGAATTGTGTATCAATCACATCACCAAAAAGCCTTCTAGTGCCAATCCGCTCGAATGAGTCTTCGAATCCGTGGACCTTTACAGGCTTTATGTAAAGCACCTTGTAGGCCGCCATGCGCTCTTTCAAGGTTCCCATGCCAAAGCCCGCGATAATTCCATTGACAGTCTTAACCACTAACGCTAGCACGTCACTGCTAGCCTGACACTCATCGCCAGTCTGTAAATCTGGATGTTCCACCGATGCCCAGCCCGTTACAGTCTGGCCTCCCTGGGGTGTAGTCACACGCCGCCACATGTTTCTTCCAAAATCCGATCTGTGGTCGGTTAGTTTTGCTGTGACCAACGTGTCATCCCTGCCTTGAAATTTCTGATGAATGGATACTGAGATGAGGACGCCGCGTATACCGAGAATCGCGAACCTATTGCCGTCACCATACTCGGTATCTAGCCAAAAGCGGCGCACCTTGCCGAAGTTGGGGCGCAGCTGCTTTCTCGTGACAGGGATTGGCAGGATTTCCGTTACTTCGCAAGACGGATATGTCATGTACGGCGTGTCGAGCGTGGCCCATTGGACTGCCATGCCTGACCATACGTTCTTGCATTCGGCGTTAGGGCCTAGAGTGGCCATCGATGCCCAGGACCATGTCGGGATGCCCATGGCTCTTCCTCGGGTTCCCGGCCGCGATTGCTCCCATAACAAGCCTTGGACGTCCGGGAGCCAGGTCCCGGCGAAATAGCTAAGATACGGCGAGTCTGAAGAATCTGAGGGACCTGCGGAGCTCGCGATGTCATCATTGTCCCATCTACGAAGTCGACGGCCGAACTCGGTTGCGACGCCAGAGAGCGCTCTGAGACGGTCTTCATCTAGTCGTGTGAGCCCTAGACCTGAGTATCTCTGCACGACCTCCTCCCACCTGGATACAGTCGTTGATGCCGTGGTGGAATTGCCCAGCATCGCCTCGTTGAAGAATCTCTCTCTACGGACTCTCTCCGGGAAGCACCTGTGCTTGTTCTCGTCCTCGTTAGAATATTCATCTTCCTCATTAGCTAGGTGGTACTGCACGCGGTCGCCCACAACAGATTGCGGTACGCCGGTCTGGCATTGAAGGAACATGCCGGTCTCGGAGAATGCCAGCAAACGTCGGCTGAGAATGCGTTCTTGGTATGCCCATCCGCGTCGTGTGAGTTCGCTATTGCCGACCGTGGTTATGTAGTCGTTTGCTAGGCCCTTAGCGTCTGCCCCTTGCAGGTAGAAGTGACCATTTTGTTCCCCATCAATCCCCCGGTACGGGAGTCGTGTAACGCGTGTTAAATCACTTACTGTGATGTCGCGAAACAGACGACCGTTTTCTGCAGTATATGTCGCCGCAATGGTGAGCCATGCATACTGGTAGTACTCAGCCATCTTGACTGATTCGCGCCTCCAGTCAGTCGGGTCATCCTGTACAATGCACACCGAATCAATCCATATATGCCTGACACCGAACTTAAGTGCTAGCTGACCAGCTTCGTAGAATAAGGGTGTGACTCCATTAGGAATGTCACAACCGACTCCTTGTGTGCACCTATATTCATAGTTGTCCTTAGTCGTCTTAGCAGTGAAGGTATCGAGGCCCTAGCGATGACTGAGAATAATGTATTTGCCTCTCGCCCCTTCCGTTCTACTCAAAACAAACAAGAGCTGACATTTGTCGCATTCTTCATTTCCGCATACAGGTCGAAGTTCAATGCACCTTGTCGGCAGTTGTGCTAAGTCGACATCGATTGAATCGCATTGGGACAATGTTCTATTGCAGCGCTCATGGTGTAGGCAACACTTTCCATGCCACTTGTGGATGGCCTCTATGTTAGACTGCGATAGCGTCAATTTATCCGCGAATAGGTGGCCGTTGATATCGTGAGACGTGTATGCTGCCGTACCTTCGTCTGCCGCAACCTGGAACCAGACCTGCGGGGTATCTCCATCCGACGCATCAATCTCGTTGGAGTACCTAGAGTTCGATACGTAAGCCAGTCTTCTTCCGGAGCGCTATGCTGAGATAGCTGTGTTGGCTTCCACTGTCAGACTTTAAATGTTCGAGGAGTAGATAGACTGCAGAAAGAGCAGCCCGAGCCGGCAGAGTTTATCACAGCTTCCAGGGGGTAACCCCTGTATTTGAAGGTGTTCCTCTGGAAGGATTGCACGTCGAAGTCGCCACAACGTCGACAGAGTGCCATGATGGCTGTCTACCGCACGCCAGTCACTGGCAGAACGAAAAATGACCGAAGCCTGGTGCTTAGCTTTATATCAACATCATGGTGATGATGGGATTCGGGCCCGAATGGAATGGTACGGCAAGTCACCAGGGCCTATATGACTTGGCACTCTATTTATGGCTCTTCAGCTCTCCATTTGTTGTCGCATGTTGTGGGTCTACGCCCTGCAAAGTGAGCCAGCCCAAACACGAAACAATGCGAACGGTGAACTGGGGTTTCAAATGGGTCGGTCGCCTCATCTAGGCGCCGGAGTCTTGCATCGCGAACACGCCGGTTCACCCTGCCCTCTCACTCGGAGATCACTCTGAGCTGGTTAATTTTGCGAAGCGATTAAGATGGCTGCGCAATCAATTTGGAGAGTGTTGCGTCGATTTCTGACGCCTAAGACCAAGAAAACCCGTGATTGGAAGCGCATATGCCTAATAGCATCGTTCTCGGGCGCGGGAGCTTCATTCGCCGGTTTGGCCGTGCCCACCATCTTCGGAATCAACCAACTTTCATATATCTTAGGAAGCCTCACTTTCACTGAGGAATACCAGGAGACCGTCCGTTCACGATCAACAGAATTTTTCAGCATTTCAATCTCGTTATTCGTTCTTATTGTAGCGCAGGCTGTCTACTTCATCTTCTGGCCTGGATACGAATACACCGTAATCAGGACCTGCGCTATCCTTGTCTTTGTGCCTATCAATCTAGGCCTAGCTTGGACTCAGTTTACGCCCCTCGACGGCATACTCACTGCACCTATCGATCCCAGCAAATCCAGACACTATCCGGCTGGAGTTACAGACGGCCAGATACAAGAGCGTTACGACCACTTGGTTAGGTGATGGAGAAGAATTAGGTGGTTCATTCCGGTCGCGTCTATTCTCCTGACTATTGTGGAATGCGGAGCGGTGGCGTTCTGGCTCTGGCTTCTCCCGTCCCGCCATCGGTTGCCAAAACATTATGAGCCAGTGATCAACAGTAGGAAATCTTTGTGGTGGATGGCAAAACATGTACCCGAGAGTATCGAGTTATTGGCGATACCCGCATCGGACTCTGCGGGCCATCTTGAAACAATTTTCTGTGAGCATGAGAACGCCCGAATTCATAACCTCCTTACTGTTAGTCCTGTGTTTCCAAGTTGCTTCTGCACTCCTTTTGTCCCTTATTGACGATTCTGTACCAGTCAAGCACGGCTCCCCTTTCAACGACCGTAAGACAGCGTGTTGGTCGGTCCCCTGGGGCACCGCGACGGAGCGGTACTGGCCCGAGTTAGCGCCCGATGCGCGATACTGGATGCTCAGTAATGCCGAAGACGGCCTGAAATTTTGGGTCATCGGGATGGTGTCATTCATAGTATTCAGCCTCGCTTTTGAAGTGCAGACATACGCCATCCTCCGCGCAAACGAGCTCAAATGTCCATGTACGCAATACAGACGACCTTGCAAGCCAACCATATGTCACTAGCTAATACGAGCACTACAGGCACTGTCACGCAAAGATCTATCACCCCGTGGTGTTTGCTATCTGGCTCACGATTTTCATGCTGTTGTTAGCATACAGGGTCCCGCTGAACCTTCGACTATTGAGGCTTATCCGTGTAGACCTCCTACTCCTAATCAGTCTCTCCATGAGCTGGGCCTTCTGGTTGGTGTTACACGTGCCGCGATACACTTACCCAAGCCAGGATGAACGAGACTGCCTAGCATCACTGAGGAATACGCCATTAGACTATCCATACAATGTTGCGAACATATTGCAAACCGTAAAGACTACCTTGGGTACGCCATTCGCTTTCGTGCTTCTAGGGTTAGTTGCGTACTGGCTCTATGGAGATTACTCGAGTTGCTTCTATTTCATGTGAGAACTTCCGGTGATCTCCCTCAGTTTTGCATGAGCCGCGGGATACGTACCTTCAGTTGAGACGTGAGCCGCGTTATATACACATTAATCTGTCGGCACATCGAGACTATAGCATACGTTTAACCATTTCAAGGGTCGCCTAATATTGATGAGCGTAATGGCTTGATCGGCCGGCCACTTCTGGTTTCGATCTCCTAATCTATTTGCCCATCGTCTCCTCGCTCCTGAATATTGGGTTGGAGAGAACAAGCTCGGATAGGAGTAAGAACAGTCGTGTGGGCTGTCGAGACACTGACTAAGGGTCGTTGGTACGACTTCCGGTATTGCTACTACAACACGTGACGAAATACAGGAACCAGGATGGTGCTTTCGGACTATCATGTCAAACGTCGTCCCTATATAACACACGTCCATCATCGATCGCGCTCTGACCCATTGGGATCAACGATGCGCCCCAATAGGCATATGGCTGTTCATGAATGCTGGTCTAATCATAACTGTTGAGCCACAAACCGAGTATGTGTCACGAATACTAATGTTGGTATCCGGTTCCAACTACCTGTTATTCAAAAAGCCACACTGCAGCACCACCCATAACCGTGCCGCCTCCCCCGCCTCCTACAAGTTCAAGTGCTTGCGGATACGTGGAAACAGCTCCAATGCTGAGTTGGTGCTGAAAGACACTATAGAATCTGGGGTTTTCTCTTCGTACTCGCTCAGCAAGAGATTCATATGAAGAATAGCCGGCGCCGGAGCATATGGAAAGTCGCTACCAAACAGCACATGGCCTGGCTTCGCGAACTCACTCAACAGGCGTAACTGGAGCGGGTTAGCTGACAGCGCCGTATCGAAGTAGAAGCTCTTGGCATCTTCGACAAAACCTTGTGTGACCTCGGAGCCGGACATATCACGGTACGCGGATGCTGACTTCATGGGGATGTAAGGCAACATGGCTGCCGGACGAAGCGCGATATAAGGCAGAGTGCCTCCGGCATGTGAGAGGACGATCTTCACCTTTCGGTGTGAGCGCACAATACCCGATGTGATGAGGTCGCATGCAGCGCGAGTGGTTTCATGAGGGTAGTCAATCATGGGCTGTGGCAGAGACCCATTCACAGGGGACGTATCGACTGGGTGTGTAGGATGCACGAATACAACGGCGCTCCGTCCATCTAGCAAGTCCCAAATAGGCCGGAAGTCAGGGTGTCCAAGATAGTGGTTGTCCTTGCCATAGCGGGTGAAAAGCACGATCCCATCGGCGTGAAGCTCGTCTAGAGCATATGTGATCTCCTTTCGCGCTGCCTCAGTATCCAGAAGGGAGGGGACACTTGCGAAGAAGCCGTAACGAGCTGGATGTGCCGCTTGAACCTGAGCTGCGTACTCATTCGCCTCGCGGCAGAACCTGGCTTGTTTCTCTCCCAACGGCAGAAGCTCTGGACCAGGAGCTGTGATTGATAGGATATTGAATCCAATTCTCTCTTGTTCGCTGAACTCAAGGTCTTTCTCGATAGTCCACTCAGGAATGGCCCATCCGGAAGGATCGCCACCAAATTCCCTCATAGCTGCTCATGCTGCGTTAGTTGAGTCTAGCCATACTGACGGAGTTTTACCACATACCCCGCGCATAAAATGGTGGAATGAAGTGATGATGGACATCGATCTTTCGAGTCGCCATGATCCCTTTCGGAACTTTTTCTACTTTTTTTTATAGTACTTAGTAGATACCTGAACAGTGAGAGCTTGATCAACACGATTATGGTTCGTCAACCCAGAGATTCATTCGACCTTCCATTAACCTTTATGTTTACAAAAGAAAGGGGTTCAGTATCGACCGAACCGCCGACGTTATGCGCATTACGCGAATCTCAAGGCCGAGGCGTCGCTGTTTAGGGGATTACTCATTCACGACCAGACGGTTAGTTTTCAATGCGTCATCAACTGTAGCTACACAAGCATTAGTCATCGTGTTACAAACACGGCGTCTCTAGACACATTTTCAGCGCTAGGCTAATAGAAGTACTCAACATGGCCGCAAACACAAGGATGATCCGGCTCGGGCTTATAAGGGTTCCGCGTGAAAGTGCTCGGCCTAACTACCGCGAAACGCGACAACAGTGGATTCTTGCCAGATGCTGCAATTGAGTAGGAGGCAAAAAAGTCTTGAATCATACTATGCAATCTAGATCGACAATTAGATTGAGGATACAATAATTGTTATTTGATTTTGTTGATGGAAAAATGTGCGCCCAATGTATTATTTTACATGAACATAGTGAATGGGTTGCCATAATAGGGGCAGAATCACGTGGCGGTAACAGATGCGGGGTGAGTTCCGACGGTGAGCGTTCTTTTCAACTTCAATGGAATTAGGCTCTAAAGATAATAAGGCATAGAACTTACCCTTTGTGTCTATTAGCATAAATGCTGCTAGTCTACTGCGTCAATTTAAATGCGACAGCGTCTGCTCAGAGTGTTTGTTATATTGAGCTGAACCTCAGAACGTATGGTGGTAGTGTTGATCATGCATGTCACAAACTGACATTTCACTCATAATAAGCTAGTAGGATAGATCTGCATTCATGTTTCTCAATGATCGGGACAACATTGACCCTTAGTCATATTCAATTAAGGGAGCAGGCGCTCGGCTATCGTAAGGACACATGAGATATATGATATCCAAAAAGGCCATGATCCAAACCCTTCCCTTTATTCCAATGTAGTATCCAGTTTCGTCACCCTATTCATAGTTGACTACGACTGTGCTGCCGGAGACGGTAGAGCTGGTAAGAACAGCCCCGGAACTGCTAACCAGGTCAATTGTGACTGGAGAGTCTGAGCTGGCTGACACGGTTGCGCCGTTGATAACAGCAGTAGCACCAGTAAATGTGACGGTGCCAAAGTCAGCAAAGGGGACGAGCGAGTTTCCGGAGAGGAAATCCTCAACGATCCACTCGGCGGAAGCACCCTAGGGGTCTGGTCAGTTTCTTGAACATGTTTGAGGGAAGATGTAAGATTACTTACTTGCAGCCGGGTGCTCTGGCCGGAGAAAGTGTGCGAAGCACTCGAGCCTCCTGAAGAGATGGTAGTCGTGCCACCAGTAGAGCTAGTCTTCGTCACGGTAACAGTGACTGAGTTGCCGGCTGAAACAGAGAAGCCGGAGTAGTATATCAGAGCTGCCGGGAGGTATTCATACCAAGCCTGAGAGAATCATGTTAGCGAATCAGGGGTATCGATTGCCATGATAAGTCACCTACCTCGTACTCATATGAGCCGCCCTGAACACACCATAGAACACCGGTCTGGATCAAAGCAGAGTTGGAGTATCCATCAATTCCAACCCACGCAGCGCCACAGTACTCGGTCCGCGTACTCCCACCAGAAGGAGCAGAAGGCGTAGGGATTGTGAAGGTGCCTTGGACCTCAGTAACGCCGGAGGTCACGATGGCAATACCAGCCCAGTTACTAGACTCAACAGTTACGGCAGAGATATTTCCGTAGCTGAAGCCATCTTCGGCAGCCTTGAATCGGTCAGTCCGACGGGCAGCGTTTCTGGCTTGAAGCTCTAGCTTGGCTCTCTCCATCAAAGGAGACGCCAAAGCCGTGCTGGCTAGCAATGAAATGGCGCTGAGGAACTTCATCTTGAAAGTGAGGTGGAGTGTAGTACAAGTAGATGAAGATATTAGATAGGGATTGGGGGCTGTTACTGATAGTTGAGCCTGACGAACACTAAGAGTTCTCGTTACGAACCGCGGATTGGAGGAAAGCTTTATACTCTTGATGCTCCTCGCAGGTACATGCTATCTAATAATTCAAGATATGAGGTGACAACCAGAATAGGCATGTGCAATGTCCCTCGCGTCTAACGCCCATGCTGGGTCACATTGATAGAGGTTATCATTCTTGTGTGGTGGGAAGTGACAGGTATCAGCCCCTCCGGCATTTTGTGGCCTCCATCAAACAGGTAAGGGTCGATTCAGAGCCTTGTGCTAGACCTGACATGTATCCCAAGCGTTACCCGGTGCTTGCACGGAACTTCAGGTACACGAAGGAGGACGACAAGGAGGTGCTAAGTGCGTGGTTTTAATGCTCATATTGGGCAGTCACATGACTCCGGGAAAGACAAGTTGCAGTTGATCATTCAGAGAGCCTAAATGCCAGTTTAACCGCGCCGGAGTTATAAATGTTCGAGGTGTTTAGAACTACCAACCATGCCTGCGGTTCAAGTTGTATGCTCCAAACCAGCTATCTTGTCACATGTCAAGCTCAATGCAAGGATTCACAGAGATCGGATTTCATTGATAATATGGCCTCGTGAGAGACAAGGCTCAACGCCCAAGTGATATGATCTTATGGTCCATGTTCCAGGGTTGAGCTCGCCTTTTTCTCCTATATAGGAATGATCGGCAATGCAGCAGTTGCATTAGCTTCAACGAGCGCGGGAGCCATCTCTGAACAAGGGGCTTGATCTTGTTGCAACTCCTCGCCATCAAGTGCTTATCGCTCGGAGTTAACCGCTCCCTCGCTCTTAATCAAATTCAACAAGACTAAGATTAATACTTAACTGCTCCAAAGTAACGGACCTACGTTTTGACAATCTAAATGAGAATTTCTTTAAAAAGTCGCGTAGCTGAGAGTGGCGGACTTAGTGCAATTCAAAACGTCCAGAAATCAAAGGAAGTTGTAAGGCAGCTGTGGGCATCTTAGTCGCGCTATTCCACCTTGCCCATTAATAACAAGTTATTAGCTGTAGATATGTCTAGGCCAATAAACAGCATTTGCACTTTCTGGAGCTTTCTAACGGTTGAGAACCTGTTTGCTAACAGTTCGCCGCGACATGCAAGTCGACACCTTCGGGCTCATGGCGGCAATGCAACCTCATAATCATGTTTACCCCGGCCCTGATCCTAGGACCTTCCATATCTAGCAGGGTATGTACGTAACCCCTGAGGTGAGGTTGGGTTTGGATTGGACACGCAGAGAAGTTGAGGCATGTCGCGACTAATGGCGACATGATGGTGTATATTTGGTCGTGTCCATCGAAGTTCTTATTCACCGGCGCTTGCCGACGAAATCCCTCTCGATATGGCACACGTGTCGGAGCTCGTCAACCTTATCTGTGGGACTTGGTTGACGGGGAATAGCATAGACGACATAGGCTTGCTCAGGCTGTAGACAGATAATAAATCCGTAATCGGCAAATTTTCATACTGATATTTTGTTAGCCATGCTGTAAAGAACAGGTGCCGAGATGTTACAGTGCAGTACCAAGCCATGGCGCCAATCCTAGAAACATGGGGTATTCGCTGCGTAAATACCACCATGGCCTTCTTGGCACGCTGGTGATTAAATCTTACGTTCCATACCCCACGATATTAGATTTGGCGGTGCACCTACTGTAATTCCCTCATCAACATCAAATATACCTCTAGACTATGCAGGGTTGGTTTGTACAAAAGTCTGTAACGTGATAGTTGGGCCACGTAAGCTCAACGATCTAATTGGTACGGCTCTGTGGATGAGCGTTACTCGAGCATTACCTAGTTCAGTGTCTCAGGCGCGAACAGTTCTCTTGTATGACAAAAGTCAATTCTTTTAAAGAAGGAAAGGTAGTACTTCATGCCACCACAGCATAGACAAACCGATCGAGGTATTATCTCACAACTTTGATCAAGAATTGGGTAACACGCCTCTTACTCTGCCAATATGTGTCTTGGATTTTTATCAATCTCTTTGCGTTTCGATTATTCTGATGCAAGATACCGTCTGAGTACATCAGGGGTCTTTTTCCTCATCCCAGAACCTCCGGCTCTTGGAGTCGCTTAAGCGATATGAATCTTAGACAAGATTCGTGACAGGAGCTTTCATGAGGACTCTCATACTATCGTGTGCTTTCGACGAGAGGTCTTGTGGCGCGCCCTTCTGGTGGCCCTCCGGTCGCAGACCTTGGCTATATCCATATACATACAGTCTAGCAGCGTTTTCCGTTATCGAAAGCTGTTCATGTCTACAGTGAGCGCTGAATTACTCACGCGACAGTATTCCATACATGTCAGTACCAAGACATTCGGTCAATGACTACGACCTTCCCTAGAACACCTAGTTCGCAGCCAAGGAGCTTGGCGAGATCGTAGCCCCGTGGCATTCAGCCCTATCTATCCCGCCATACTGGAACGTCACTCTTGGCTCAGCTTGGCAAACTTGCTGATAAGATTTACAGCGCGAGCGTGATCTGTGCAATGAAGGCAGAGGTAGGCGAAGACAGGGTTGCGCTTGTTGAGAGGAACTGAGTTCACGTGAGAGGGGGCATAATCAGCGAGACCGTGACAAATCCTGTTGGAGCCACAGATCACAAATTTCCCAACTCCCTATCCGTGAGTTGGGTGTTGAGTATCGTTTTCTGATCGGCTTCGATTTAACCGTTGATACGATGCCAATGACTTGCAGCAGTTTGCATATAACCCACCCGCAAGTCCAATCAAACTATCAGGTGTTGGTGACATCTTGAGTTAGATGCGAATATGTCTTGTTCAGCCTAGGTACTCGATACCTTGGCTAATCGCTATGATTGGCTGCATCTGGAATGAAGCCTTTCCACTTCATAAAGTTGCTCTGTGGGAGTTCAGAAGTGGATTCTGATCCAATTTCCTTCATGACATTCTGCGGGGGATTTGTGTGCTTTATTGGCCGTTGTCTAACACTCGACTGATGATACCAAGAAATATCGAATTTGGAAACTGATATCGACTAATAGTGAAGAATAGTTTGTTACTTGTAGTGGTCAACGGTAAGCTTGGGCTTTTAGGTGTGATTGGTCAAGCTTCTGAA
This sequence comes from Xylaria sp. MSU_SB201401, assembly GCA_002288965.1. NCBI lineage: Eukaryota > Fungi > Ascomycota > Sordariomycetes > Xylariales > Xylariaceae > Xylaria > Xylaria sp. MSU_SB201401. Next base: position 61,973 of record NPFG01000168.1, on the reverse strand, counting down.
CCCCGCACTAAGAGTTCCATTGAGGCGAACCCATAGGCATACAGGACGCCCACTGGATGCTGTCGTCAGTCCTGCCACACATGATCAAAATGAAGGGCGGAAAACTACCTGCATCTAGCAATAAGGGTCCTGCTAGCATCGAGGACGAGGTTAGTCGCTACGATCGGATTGACTGGGATGAGTTAACGCTGACTTCTTAGCGTGCTCGTCTGCGCCGCAACCAACGCAACTCTCGAGCGAGGAAACAAGCATATGTCCAAGACCTAGAGCAACGTTGGAATGAGTGCGTTAGACTGGGCGTACAAGCTACTGTTGAGATGCAAATGGAGTCCCGCAGAGTTCACGACGAAAATAGGCTTCTTCGCCGTTTGCTTCACACCCAGGGCTTGGATGATGCAGCTATAGAAAGGGCAATTGTCACACTCCGGGCTCACGAGAGTGAGACAATGTCACCCGCCTTGCATCGTCCTCCCGCGCACGCCAGTGAAACAACTGATGGTTGTCTGAATTACCCGCACTCTGGAACCCAGGTGTCGCCTCTTGCCCCTATTCTTACGGGAAGCGAAATGCCTTCGGATGTACAGACCGATGCATATTATCAAGAGCTGAACATCGACGACTGGCTGACCGATCTCTGTAACATCAAAGATGCTTTCGCTAGTGATGCATATGTACGTATCTTCTTTGACAACCTATCGCTCTAATAACTAATAGATATTAGACTGGAGACCAGCACTCTCAGTCTACCAGCATGCCCGAGACGTTGCGAAAACCTTCGCCGAATCTTGGCATTGGTCTACTACAAGACATTGATTTTACAGACTTAGATGGTGAGAAACCATATCACGTTTAAATTTAGAGACTCACAACGCTTAAATTCTGATAAATCGGAGTTCTTTTATTACTTGAGACAATATATTTTCTTTAACAGCACACGGGCGCCAATACTTGCAATTTCCAATGAACGTGGGGGCTTGCCTGATAGATATCGATGAGATAAAATTAGTTGAGTTGAGATTTCTGAATCTTCAATCAACTCAATCATACTTAATCTTGCCATTGTCACAGCAATACGTCCTCATTTGAGTATGACGAAAAATATGGGCCTTTCGCACCTGATGAGTCACTGCACGCATTCTATTGGGTGTTGATAGCTGCGGTGTCTGAAAGGGGTCATACATGATGGTCTTGGCCGTGTACAGTACTGTCACTGCTGCATGCTCATTGGATAGCAACGGGATCAACTACTGTTCTATTCCTGCTCATACATCTGCTCCTTCATGAAAGCGGTGCGCGTAATGGGAAGAAAACCAGTTAAATTGCAAGTACGAAGCACTTGATGCCCCCTAATTGCTGAACTATCTAAAGCTACACGCTTCACACCATGCCCATCCGGATCTATTTTCTTCCCTTTCTTGCTCTGTCCGTCTAATTACACCGATCGGCTTTACTAACATGATGGCTCAAGTGTTACCTGCTTCTCAGTCAAATACTTCAGCGGACTCATCTACCCTGATAGAAGATACACGGGATGAGGATACACCCCCGCCACCCCCGGATGGCGGATACGGCTGGTTTTGCGTGTTGGCGCAATTCTTAATCAATGGCTTTACTTGGGGTGTGGTAGCGGTGAGCTCAAATGCATCTGTGATTTGAATCGTAATTGCTAACGCAGGATACAGAGCTACGGTGTCTATCTTGCTCATTATCTTTCCCACGATCTCTTTCCCGAAGCCAGCCCCATCGATTATGCCTTTATCGGGGGCTTCAACTTCGCGTTTGCGCTTCTAGTCGCGCCTCTTGCGACACCGCTCGTGAGAACATTCGGTGTGAGAGTTCCAATGTTCCTCGGCATTATATTTCTTACGGTGGGATTCGTTTCAGCATCCTATGCTAGCAAAGTGTGGCATCTCTACTTGTCGCAAGGACTTTGCGTGGGTGCTGGAGTCGGTCTCGTCTACATCCCGGCTACCTCCGTTATCCCGCAATGGTTCTTGAAAAAGCGCAGTCTAGCAAATGGAATCTGTGCCTCTGGGTCGGGAATCGGCGGTCTTATCATCTCTTTCACGACTCAGGGATTGCTAGATACAGTTGGGCTAGCGTGGTCACTGCGAATAACGGCGGTGATAGTGTTCCTCATCAACCTAGTCGCGACCCTTCTGATGCAGTCTCGGAATAAGGACATCAAACCAGCCCTGAATATCTTCAACTTCCGTCTTCTTGCCTCATATCAGGCGAAGCTATTGTTAGGATGGTCGTTCATCATTATGTTTGGTTACATTACCTTGATGTTCTCACTGCCTGATTATGCGTTGGCAATTGGGAGATCGCACCAGGACTCAGCAACGGTAGTCGCAATCCTGAATCTGGGGACTGCGATAGGACGACCATTAATAGGTTTCTTTAGCGATCGATATGGACGGGTCAAGGTGGCTGGCATTGCTACCTTCAGCTGTGGCATACTTGTTTTTAGCCTTTGGCTCCCGAGTACCAATTACTATGTTTTGATCATATTTTCTCTGCTGAGCGGATCTATCCTGGGCATTTTCTGGGCGGTAAGTCAGCTAAAGATATACTCGTACCCTTGACTGATGGGTCTCAGGCTATTGCGCCGCTTGCAGCAGACATCGTTGGCCTGAAACAGCTTCCCTCATTCCTGAATGTTGTATGGCTCTCTTTGGTATTACCAAGTTTGTGTAAGTCTGATTACTCCCCTGAATTACCATCATAGTAACATAGCTTGAAGTTGCTGAGGTTATTGCGCTTAAGTTGAGGCGTCATGACTTTGGGTTGCGGTCTTATATCTACCCTCAGATATTCACAGGATTGTCTTATCTTATTGCAGCCTTGTTATTATTGGAACTGTGGAGATCACTGAGAGGTACCAAATTATAACAGCAAACAGAGTCTCAAGTTTTCCCATAAATTCATAGGCTGGACAGTTTCTAAACTCTAGGCTGCTCAAATAGCTCTGAAAGAGTCCTGAACAGGATATTACATGCCTTTGTAGGACAGAGACAAAATGCTAGATTAAGTGTCTAAAAAGGTCTGAAGTCCTTTGAGGGCTTCCAAAGACAGGTCATGGGGCAAAAAGTACACTTAACTATCAAATACTATAAATTTGAAGTTCATGACCAGACAAATTCCGCCAGATGTACATGACTATGTGCGTAGGTTGCAAACGCATCGGCCACTATGGAGGAATACATCCATCTCGAGTAAACAGGCAGTCGCGTCAAGTGCACAAAATCTCAACCCACGAGTCTTGCGAACCTAGCCATTTGTAACTCGGCCAACCCTCTAGTCCAGCTATAGAAAATCTGGGATCTGGGCAACTGCGTTGTTTACCACAGTTACTAGCCTGTCTAAAACCCCCAGCGTTCCTACCTATTTCTGTGTGCCAACCCAAAATACCATACCACTTGGACAGTAGACATCAACTCAAAGCCCGATCTATCCCAACAGTTTCTACTTCTCCCATCTCACACATAACTTCTCACCCTCACTTCACTTCCATTTAGACATTGTGCAGACACTTGTCTCTCCTCACCTCCATCGACCCAGACACCTAATTACAACAGTTGTCTTGGAACTCTACTACCGTCATTATGCCTGCTGGTCCGGATACAGACTCTCAATTCCGCTTCCTCATTTCTTGCATCCGCCATTCCAGTGCGGGCAAGGTAAGAACAAGCCCGAGATACTCCAACCACCTATCCCATGCTATGATCAACTGACAACTTCGCTTTTCAAGGTTGACTTCGAGGAAGTCCGCAAGGAGTGCGACATCATCTCCAGGGGTGCTGCGTAAGTTTACATTTCCCTTCCCTTGCCTACCTAACACATGAATGATATCGGCCTGACTTCTAATTCCTATCTAGCGCCAAGCGATATGAGCGTCTCATGAAGGCCCACAACATCGCCGCCAATGGTGGTGCTGCCAACGGTGTCAAGAAAGAGGCTAAGGATCTCGACCCTCCCGCTCCCAAGAAAGCCAAGGGTCGCGCCGCCAAGAAGCGCAAGCTCCAACAGGTCGATGAGGAGGAAACCGACGTTGAAGAGCCCGTCAAAGAGGAGCGTGTCAAAGGTGAATTCAAAAATGAAGATGCAATCGTGAAACCTGAATGTCTACACGACTGTCCACCGAGCGCTGCACCTCTTCACCATCTGCCGTCCCAATCCGAGTCCACTTCAACTTCATCTTCCTCCAACCTTCAAACCGATAACGATGACGACGACGAAGTTCTGTTTGTTTCGGCAACGGAGAAACAACTCATGCCAGATCTACCAACACACCTCAGCGATCACTGTCACTCCCATGCGCCTTTGCCGATGTCGGCGATATCCGGTCTTCATTCTGTCGATCACCCAGCTAACATGACTTTCCCCCAGCATCTCGCCGCCGTGCCCTCACCACCACCAACGGAAGCGATGAGGATGATAGCCTCGTCTAACTCCTTCCCCTACGGATACACGCCTAATACTTGGGTCTTCCCTCATGAGAGCCATAGCTACCTCTAGCACCCACCACTATCTATATTGTCTCATTCAAGATGACATTGGCCGAGCTAGATTTTGTCATTCAGGGTACGTTTCTACCCTCATGTTTCCTATACATGCAGTTTACTAACGCCTTGTTTTAGGTTTGGCGTTGCTACCTGGGTTAGGATTGAAACCTAATGGTTTTCGACATGGGATGGGCATTTTAGGGGAAAGGTTGTGGAATACGGATTTTGATTCAGACTTGGAGATACAGGGTCTCAAGCTTCGATACCGGTACTTTGTGTTAGGCTCTGATATGGTCGTAAATGGTGGTTATCTGCAATGAAAAGTGGTCCGATACTACATGTTCCTTCTTTTCCTATCTTGTGAATGACTCAACCTTGAAGTAGAGCCTTCAGTCGGTGTTGATCTGGGCTTATCGCCAGAGCAGAGCTCTTTTACATCGCTATGTGTCGTTGACTTGATCCTCTACACGATCTCGGCATGTCTTGGTCTTCCCAGTAGGACAGTTTTCTCGCGTGTCTGATCACTCGTCTTCATCAACACTAAATGGATATGAGAACTACAATGACTCCCTGTCCACGACATCATCTGTCAGCAGAAACCAAGGTACATGGTAAAGATGCGATACGCCCTTTTGAAAGTTCTGTGTTGAAGCCGATCCTGGGTACTACGTATCAGGCGAACTCTCCGTTCCTTGGGTGCCTCAACCCAGCTCCAAACAACTGAGAATCAAGGCAGTTGGGACAGGATAAGTACCAATAACTTACTAGACATACATTGGGTCTCACAAACTACCATGGCTACCTAGTAACCCGAGTGCATACTATGAGTTTTTCCTGTACGGTACAATGCAGCTTGCCATGCGCACGATCGGCACAATCGCATATGCAGACAGCCTGCATCAAGCTAAGACAAGTCTGTCGAAGCCTATTATCGAGGCTGAGAAGACCCCGAATCTCTTAGCGTTCTTCCATTGAACCTTCTCGATCTATGGTTCGACTTCGTGATTAGGATCCATTTCTGCTGCAGCAACGCGCGCTTGCGATCGCTGACCCAAACAATTCCTAGCAATCATTTCGGGTCGTGCCGAACCGGGGTGGTTACAACGCTAAAAGTTCAGCTCGATCTCTCCCCCGCATTCCACTTTCGTCAATGGATATGCGAGTGATTGGCTGAATGGGTAAGTCTGCACTACGCCACTTTGCGGGGATAATGGGAATTTCAACTTCAACGTGTATTCGAATAGGCACTGTTAGATAGAAACGGCTGAGATAACCATTGAGAAGCGCCTCGTGAATGATTGTTGAAGGGCAGTAGATTCCTAGGAGGTCGGGAGTCTTTTCATTATGGGTGCGGTTTTCTGTCTAGGTGCAGTAGACAGCGCCAGCGTGCGCTCCCATTGAGGTTTCCAGGTACTTGCTTGCTCTGATTTGTAGTGTATCAGGGATTGTTTTCTGCCTGCACGTACTTGCAGCTGTCGAATTCGTCAAGTATCGAAGCCAACAGCCATGATTGGTTGGTATTGCAGGTACTAGGTAGAGTGTCAAGGATTCCGAGGCTCAAGTTTGCAGGTGTTTGACAGGCGACAGCAACCTGCAGGTGCATGCATGCACGAAGGACATGTGCGCTCTCAATGCTCCAGCCATTAGTATATACATTGGCACAGTCAAATACCATTCATCAATAGAGCAGAAACTGGCTGGGGGAGGTTGGTGTCCATTGTACCCAGGTATTTTACCAGCTGATTATGGGGCGTTGACAGGGCATCAATGAGTAAAGGCCATTGACCCCGGTGGTGCTCAGACCAAGTCACCTGCCTCCACTGACCTCTTCTGTACTTGCTACCAGATCTCAATGGGGATGAGGAACAGTTCATACAGCGTCTGTTTTTCTGTCTCAGGATTATAAAGACCTTCAACTTCCCCAGGTCAAGTCTTGGATTCAATCTCTTCCTTTCAAAGCTCTCTCTTCGACCGCAACGTCTACAGAAACTTTGACACTTCGACTCGATACTCCTGTTCATCAACACCAGAGTCTCTCGGGCTCCTCTCAATACCAAACATCCAGACCCAAGGTAGGTACTTTTCTAATTCTCTACGGTTCCGTGTCATCGGTTCTCTGCCCCACACACTACCACTCGCCATCATACCACGACTTTCATTTCCCTTGTCCGGTGCACGTAAATACGTACCTATGTGTGAAGTCCGCATGGTCTAGCACTAGCCTAACCGATTTCTCTCTTCCCACAAATCCACCAATCTCGAACTCTAAATCTTTCTCTCTCTTCGTCCCACCTTCAACTCTCAAGCAAACTTGTCACATCACTCGATATATCTCAACCAACACCTCTTCGCAATCCTCACATGATCGGTATGTCATTCTACCTTTCTTCGATCGCGAAGAACTGGTAAAGGCAGTCAATCACAGTGAATCGCCATCTTTTCCTACCGCGGCATCACCTCATCAGTCCGAAATATTGCAGCGCACAATCTTTGCATTGCACCACGATGTATCGCCACTACAGTTCCTTATCCCACGCCTGATTTCCTTCAAATCACCAATCACAAATTTTCAGCTTGATCCTCCCCATACCAAACCCATGTACCAGTTTTTTTCTTCATTCCGAGACTCCATTTTCTTGCTTCCGTATGTTGTACCTGTACTTGGCTGTAGATGCACGTCGATCGGCCCCCAGTCACGTGCCTCCCCCAATCACACTCGCTTCTACATGCTACTTTCAATACTTCCTCCCTCTTGCACACAAACAATATCTCGTATCTACAACTCTGTTTTTTCAAACTCCATAGAGTTGATGCTAACTGCACTGCAATCTCAGATCCTAGAAACCGCGGCTGAACTCAACAGCAAATTCAAACCTCGAAAGGTCTTGTCCTTCAAGACACCGCGAAGTATGTACCCAGCTATCGCTCGTCTTTTGCTTATTTAATCTACACTTTTCTTTGATGTTTTCTCTTCGAGCTCCTCAACCTCTCGTTTGGAAAAACCTCATACATTCACATCCTCTACTAGCTCTGCTCTATGCTCTATTGCAATGACTAACCGGTTCTTCAGTCGATCGCAGTTTACCATAATCTTGACAACACTTGATCGTCAGAACGATCACGACATCAACCCGCCCACTCGCGATTTAATGTAAGTACCATCTACCATACCATCCTACTGTATGTCACTCACCGGCCGGTATCCAGTAATCTCGATATCTTGTCTAAGATGTCAATGATGGCTGCTCCTCAACAGAAGCTGGTGAATAAGCCGGCACCACTCAGCGAGATCAACGTCAAGAACACCCCTCGTACTCTGTACAACACCGTTGACTCCGCCGTCTCCATGACCTTTCCCGAGAACGTGGAAAGCGACCTCGCCAACTTCGAAAAGTCCAAGGATCAATCGAAGATGGACAGCCAAACTTTCGACATCGCCGTTTCCTCTACTAAGGCCTCCGATATCGTGTTTGTTGAGGGCATGCCATTCCGATTCTCGAAGATCATGGAGATGGGCAACGCTCTCACCAAGGCTCGCCGTGAACGGAACTTTCCCACTACAATCACCCCTTCCTATAACGTCAAGGCGATTATCGATGACTACGAAGACCTTGAGCGACTCAACGCCGCTCGCGAATGTGCCGCAGACACTAGAGATGATGCATTCCGCCCCGATGTTGCTAGCCTATACGTCAAGATTCAGCGAAGAATCCAGGACCGCGACCTTACTCACGGCGAGGTTGCTGCCGAGTCCAACGTTCGCGCTCGCCTCAGCGGTTTCGCTAACAGTACTGGTGCTGAGACGGGCATGTACAATCTCATGCGACATGCTGTTAACTCGGTTCTCCGCCTTAACAACCTGACCGCCGACAGCGATAGCAACGTTGTCGACACCGCCGCTACCCGCGTCGTTGATGCTATACGGACCACTGTTCAAGATCAGGCCTCTCGTGGTGCTAATGGAGTAACTGAACAGAACATGGAAAATGTTTTGGAGCATGTCTTCAGTACTATTCAGAGTGCTCTTGGCGACCGTGTTGAGTCCCAAGCCGACCGCCTCGACGCAAATGCCACTCGTCTCGATGCCAACGCAACTCGATTTGATGCAAATGTTCATGCTATGAGCAGCCTCACCGATGCCCAGAATCTTCAGGTTAACGCTATCGCCAGTCATGTTGGTGCGATCGATAATCACGTTCATGCCATGGGCAACAATGTCAACGCCATGAGCTCTCTCGTCAACTCTACCAACGGCAACGTCACTTCTCTAACTGCCAATATCAACGTTATGCAGACCATTGTCAACATGATTCCTCAGATGGTTGCAAAGGCGGTTCAAGAGATGATTCCTGAAATTGTCGGAAATGCTGTAGAAGGGGCTTTTGCAACTGCTATCAGCAATGACCTATTCAACCGCATGCAAGTGTTCGTTAACACGGTTGAAGAAGCTCGTTCCAGAGTTGCCGCCAATGAACGACCACCCAGTTACAATGGCCGTAACAAGAATCGCAGCTGGTTCGGCAAGTTGAACATCTTCAAGAAGCGCAATGATCGTCGCTCCTGCCCCTCGCGCCGCTGTGCCGCTTAGACGATAGCCGTCGTCTTGGTCGTTCTCGTTTCTGTCGGAGCGGCCTTGAGCAGGAAAGCCACATGCATTGCATTTGCGGCTCATTGTGTTCTCGATTGTTTCACATCACGTTTCATCATCTGACCTTAGTCTGTCGTCCAACGGACAAGGTCTCAATCTTCTTCCACATATTCAGTGTTAAATGAACCCCAACACACATCTACCTGCGCAGATCTAATCAGACTCGATCTGTGTTGCTCATCTGCGGAAGATTCTGCACCATTTCATATTCGCGACCGAATGATTTTAGTTAACTCGATCGGTCACCACATGCATCACATGCACATACGAAGGGAGGAGGGTATAATGATAGAATGAAGACACGAAGAATGGATTACGGATGTCATGGAGTTTTCGTTGTCGGCGTACAACATATGATTGTGAGAGATACGATAGTCATGAATAACTGACCGTCAATGCTCGGAGAATGGAAAGCATGTTTGTATCTCTTCGATGAGATGGAGTCGAGGGTAATGATAGAATGGAATGGATACACCCAGCAAGGACTGTTGAACATTAGAGAGGTCATCTTCATCGAAGATCGGATTCAACATGGCGACTCCGTTCCATCGAAGAGAAATCACTCGGAAATCGGCCGCCTCCCGATAGTTTCCTAGATAGTCTTTCCTAGATAAATACTTAGATAGAAAATGTACAGGCTTCAAGCCTTGTGCGCACATCTTCTGTTTCTTGCAACGCGTGACCCTTCTTCATCGTAAACTATGCTCCCTTGTACTCCCATCCATGTATTTCGGGTATTCAGAGGAGATGACACACGTCGTTTACCTTTTGAAACTATATCACGGTGTTCCGATAGCTATCTTCGCGGCGAGGACTCAGTTGACCCTCTTGGTTTAGGGTCGGATTGGTACGCATGAATGGAGTCTCACAGTCTAAAGTATAGTGAAAACGCTGTGGAAAGATATCCTGTAGACAACTCTACTCTATGTGATAATGATCATAGAGCGTCAGAAGGTTCGACGAGCATAGGACAAGAGCCGGGTACTGTAGAAGGCGGTACGATTCCTATGCAAGGTACCACAACGATCTTCCTCAAGCTGGCTGGAGGATTTACCAGGGCAGATGCGGTGTGTACATCTCTAGGGAATACCACTACCGACGGGTGTCTATCATAACGACAATGTCTATCAAGTGAACTTCGCTACGAAATGCCGCGACCGCACCCGAATTAGCAACAAAGAGAAACCCCCAATATCCGAGAGCCCACCCCGACGACGATTAACGAACAGTCTGATAGCCTGCTCGTCCAACTTGACTTGCCTTGCGCGGATCACATGCTGATATAAAACAAGTGTACGTCGTCGGTTTCGCATAGACGCTCGAGGTACCTCGCGAGTGAGACAAGCCTAGAGACAGCCTAGGGAGCGTTCTACCTATATATCACCAGACTACATTGGAAGACGTCACCATCGTATTCAATCTCAAGACCATGCTAGCGTACATCTACATGAAGTTCAAGTCTATGACGCCATGAGGATAGTCTATAATATCTATAACCGCCCTTGCACGTCTCAAATCCTTAGTACTGGCTTCACAGAATGTCATACATCGTCGTCGTTATCATACAACCCATTCTCGCGTATCCAAGCAACTATACCCTCGCCCACCAGCACCTCCAGCGCCGTCCAATCCTTCAGACGAACAGCATCGCGGACTTTCGTACTACTAATAATAGCCTCATCGCTCTTCCTTCCCTGCGCCATCTCGATCCTATCAACCCACTCCGGTCGTCCACCGACTTCCTCCAGCTTCCCATTGCGCAATTCATCCAGATACGCAATCTGCGCCGCCGCGTCACCCCAATTATCGTCTGTCCGCATAGTAATGCGCAGTCTCGCGTGCGCGAAGAATGGATCTAGCGAGGCTCTCATGGAGTTGTTGGGGTAGTACTTTGGATTGAATATCCGGATTAAGGTATCGTAGCCCGCGAGATACACTTGCTCGGATTTCACGGCGCTTTCGGATTGTTTGAGTTCCTCTGTGCCGAGATAGAAGTCGCTTATAGCGATGGCTTGCGCTTTGGCGTGGAAGTAGGGCTCCGTGGTGACGGCTATGTCTACCGCTTCGCACTCTACATGCGAAGACTGAGCATCTTTTCCCGCTTCTCGTTTCTGTACTGCTTCCGCGAGGATATCCTGCGCAAAGAGGTACATCATAGCCAGCCGCTGCGGAAACGACGCAGGCTTGGGCGCTTTATCCGCATTCTGAATCGCAAGGAGCAGCAAGACGCGCGACGCGGCACTCGTTTCCGACGTCCCGTGCACCTCCCTCACCTCCGTATCCTGCGGGATCTTCGTCTTATATCGCGGGTCGGAGAGCGCGGACATCGCCATGCGATGATGCGCGAGGGTCGGCGGGTTGAACGAGGAGTCGAGCACGAGGATGTGCTTCGGCGATCGAGGCGGGAGTTCCGCGGTGACAGCTCCATCCCCATTCCTGCCATTAACTGCTGTCCCCGCGGCAGATATCGCCGGGAGGGAGCACAGCACGCGGAATGTGGCGTCGGAGGACTCGAAGCTCTTGAGCGCCTGCGCGAAGAGCGTGAGGATGTTGGGGGGTAGTCGCGCCATTTGTGTGTGTGTGTGTGTGACTCTTTCGGGGTTCACATTGCGACCGGGGTAGAGGATTCGATTGCTGGGGCAGACAGCTAATACTGCTGATGATTTGTTAGGATCACATCACATTTCCGGGTCGAATTGTTATTCCCAGTACCATGGGTTTTTCTCAATGGAATACTTACCAATTCCACATCAATCCAACGTCATCCTTACCTCGGTAGTTCACCTTGGATTACTTACCTTACCTTAGGTGGGCGGGCGGCTTGGCTGGAGACATTCTAAATACATGAGGCGCTAAAACCGATAACGCCGGCAAAATGTTAGATGAGAGTGTTACGGTCTTCTTTCACGAGAACGAAAGATTATAGGAACGAATTTAGCAATCGAGATCGCCGAGACAATAGATTTTGTCGAGGATATAGAGTGAACCAATTGTCTACATTTATCGTATTAGCTGCTAAGAGCAATTTTGTCTTTGGACTCTAGACCAGTCTCGAGCATCGCATCGAGATTATCTCACATTTACTGAACTGCCCTTTGGTGTTTTCCATTTCCACCATGCATCAAAAACTCGGGGTATCAAAGCCCAACCGCCCAAAAACGCCGCCGTAGTCATCGTGAATTTCCATACAGTCGTGATATGCTCTTATCGATCTATCATGGGAAGCTGTTTAACGGATCTCCGGCTCCCTCATGAAGTCGGGAATGCTCAGTCCGCCGTCACCTGGGGTGTACTTCTTGGCATTAGCCTTGCGCTTTCGCACCAAGCCGTCGAGGTGCATTAGGTCTTCGTCATTGTCACCGAGACTAATGCGCTTCATACGTAGGCGCTGGTCCTCGAGTTCGTTCACTACATCGTCGATGGGGTTGTTGTCCACCGTGTCGGCGCCCTCATCAAGAGCGTACACTTTGATGCCTCGGATATGGGTGTCCTTGCCATTCTGGTGGTTCTCCAGGATGATCACTCTCACGAAGAAGCAGCAGAGTGAATTACCGTCAGGTCCCCCTCCTGCTCCTGCGATCGGAACATCGATCCATCCTTTAGGGGCGTTCAGCTCCATGGTAGTGAATGGAATGGTGAGGTTGGGGCCAGTGCCAGCTGTGATCTGAATTTTGGTAGGAGTATAACTCTCGTCAAGCTCGTAGTCCAGGTACAGACGCAATGCTCGGATTTCGACTCGCTTGATGAAATGAATGTTGAGGCGATGAGGCTGAGGGCCGTCAGACCTAATGTAGATGTCAGTGGTGAGGATAGAAACCAGTAACATGAACATGGACATGAACATACTGCCAGTATTGATTGACATCGTCATCGCGAAGTTCTTTGACACCACATCCAGGCTTGTAGCTACTGACGATGAAGCTGGCAAGGTTGCTGATTTCCTTCAAGCCGACAGCACTGGCGTCAAACGGTTGCTCCTCGTCTTCCTCTTCCTCTTCGACATCTTCAACGCCACTATGATCATGCTCGACATGACCCTCGCCGCCCTCCATCAGATGAGGCCCGGTGTCAACGCCAGCATCAACATCAAAGTCTCCATCGTCACTGCCGGCGAATCCTCGATCACGGGGAGGAAGCAGGTCTTGTCTGGTCATACGCTCTATAAGAATATCAGCAAAGAGTTGTGAGAATGGGCTTAGTGCCATTTCGCGTGTGGTAATACCCTCGTCTTCGTAGTGTTGGTGTGGATTCCAAGCTTGATTCAACGGAAGAGGACGATCACCTCGAACCACACGCCAACGAGAATCACCAAGAGCTAAAAGCGCGCTGGATGATTCCTCAAGCGGGGGCATTGTTGCGTCTGTTTATCCCACCACAAAGAATGGAAAATGGGCATAAACAGAATGATTTTTATTGACAAAAAATATAAGCCTAGGTGAAACCTAGGCATGTAAGGGTGACTGTGGTAGGGTGACGGGGATGCGCCTTGTCTAGTGAGGGGCATAGCTATCTATGTGTTTGGAGTTGAAAGAAAAAAGACTGACCATGACCTTCAGGTGTTTGAAACGTCCATCTTGCATCAGGTGAGGTGCTGGACTGCGGCTGCGGCTGCGGCTGCGGCTGTTCGTCGTCTTGAGCCTCAGGTGCTGCAGTCATAGTGCGGCTTGATCTGAGCAGCCGGCGGCGATACTCTCTTGCCTGGTGGCGGCGGGAGCTATGATTTGAGGTTGACGCCTCTGCATAATCTGGGTCTTGATTGTCCATATTCGACCAGCTCATAGCATGGGTAGTGAGATTGTGGTCACTACCTGCTGGTTGATTGGCTTAACTGGGCGGTTCCGGTTGTTTCCCAATCCTTGTTCAACTGTGCACTGGCCGGGCATACCATGCTGTGATATGGCATCCAAATAGATTTCCTCTTTTGTGATTAGTGGCATGCTGGGCATGTTTGTTTTGTTGTGCCTTCAAGTTGTTGCTGTGACCCAGAGGCAGCCACCCGAAATTCAATAATCGGTATAAGGATAATTCCTCTTTGATGGGCATCATATATCTCTCAAAGCGATGTATACAATTATAATGACCAAATCAGCCAACCTTCTACTATTTGCTGACATTGGAGTCCTTTCTCCCTCATCCCAATCATCAATCGCCTCTTGCCTTCTACTTACGTAGATCTGCATTAATGAGCTTTTCTTATTTTATTTCATTTTCGAAAGATATTTTTGTTTTATACACTTCTTTGGAAGTCAACTGATTTCCTGTCTGTATTATTAACCCTCGCCTTTCATTAGCACACTTCCAAGCTAGCAGTCCCTAGAGCATAAGTTATAGACAACAAGCTTTCTCAGTTAGAGAACCTCAACCAGGCACATATTTTTACAATAAGTCTGTAGGTACCTTGACTAGATTACTGCATTTTTCTGCAGGAGCTCATCTGATCTGAGATGATCTGATCTGACCTCACGTCTAGCCTGTCTGTTTGTTTTCTTGGCAGCATCAACTTCAACATTTTTACTTGATCGCCAGACCTGTCCCGCCGTGAGTGAGAAGCTTTTAGCAAACCCGACCCGAGCCGGCTGCATCTGATTGGCCCACGAGCCCAATTGGGAGTCCCCCTCTTGGGAGCTGGTAGCGGTCCTCACAGCTTCGAGCTGCCAAATGTGGGGGGGAAATCGTCTAAGTCACCTTTTACGTCAAGGCACTGTAACCTAACACAGGGTAACCGTCATGGCCCGAATAAACCAATTGCTGGCCGTCGGCTTAAGATATTGTCCAAAACCTACAACCATCGCCCGTGGCAAGACACACCAGCTCCGTGCCTTTAGCCAGACTACCACTCTCTGTGTGTCGTCACCTGCCCAATCTGTCCCAGTCCGCGCCGTGCAGGCCAGACCCTCCTCTCACCAAATCAAAACACCCCACCACCAGACTACTGCGCAATTTCACCATCGCCAACGAGGGGCACTTCGCCTCCTTCCTCTCCCTCCATCGCGCCAGTTCTCTGCCACTTCCAGAGTATCCTGCTCCGCCATAATCCCGTCTTCCATCATGGCTGACCGCGACATTCTCCCTGGCACCGTCAAGCCCTCTCACTATGACCTCTCCATTTCTTCTTTAAATTTTGAGGACTGGTCTTATCAAGGACACGTCTTGTTAGTATCCCGACTCCACTAAATTTTCGTATTCGATAGAATCTAATCGCTGTCAAGAATCAATATCTCTATTGATGAGCCGACCGCGGAGATTGTCATCAACTCACTTGATCTAGCCCTTGAAAAGGCTGAAGTCGTCATCGATGTCGGAATATCGTCTCAGTCCTTTAAGACGTCGACGTTCAGCTACGATGAGAAGAAGCAGCGCGCCACGATTCAATTCGCCGAGGAGATTCCCGCCTCACAACAAGCCACTTTAGCCATCTCATTCGAGGGCACTATTAACAATGACATGGCTGGGTTTTATAGGAGCAAGTACAAGCCCGTCGTCCCGGCGGCCGCATCCGTTCCTAATGATGAATTCTTCCACTGGTATGTATAAAAACCTCCTGTGTCGGTTGTGAAACCCAATCATCGCAGAAATATCTTTCGCCTTCTAGAGCTAACGATTTTTATAGTAGGTAAACCATTGATTCTAAAGCATGGCCATTACGATTCTAGAAAATATATAATAGGGAACTGGGCTAACATGTTTTTACCTGGCAGATATGTTCTCTACTCAGTTCGAGGCCTGCGATGCTCGCAGAGCATTCCCCTGCTTCGACGAGCCTCGGCTCAAGGCTACATTTGATTTCGAGATTGAGATCCCTGAGGATCAAGTAGCATTGTCGAACATGCCTGTCAAGGACGTGACCAAGAACCGCGAGGGCTTCCAGACGGTATCTTTTGAACGCACCCCGGTGATGAGCACATACCTGCTGGCTTGGGCCGTGGGAGACTTTGAATACGTCGAGGCTTTCACGGAGCGTCGCTACAACGGAAAGCAGCTCCCTGTCCGCGTATACACGACTCGAGGCTTGAAGGAACAAGGTCGCTGGGCGCTAGAACATGCCCCCAAAACAATCGACCTCTTCTCGGAAAGCTTCGGCATTGATTATCCCCTTCCCAAGTCCGATTTGCTGGCCGTTCACGAGTTCACTCACGGTGCCATGGAGAACTGGGGTCTGGTGACATACCGCACCACGGCCGTGCTTTTCGATGAGAAGACCTCTGATGCGAGATACCGAAATAGAGTCGCGTACGTTGTTGCTCACGAGCTGGCCCACCAGTGGTTCGGCAATCTAGTGACCATGGACTGGTGGGACGAGCTATGGCTTAACGAATCTTTCGCCACCTGGGCTGGCTGGTACGCCGTCAATGAATTCCATCCCGATTGGCAAGTGTGGGCCCAGTTCGTCAATGAAGGCATGGAAATGGCGTTCAAGCTTGATGGTATGCGTGCCTCTCACCCCGTTCATGTGCCAGTTCAGGATGCTCTCGACGTGAATCAGATCTTCGATCATATTAGCTACCTCAAGGGATGTTCTACTCTCCGCATGTTGGTAAACCATCTGGGAGAAAAGACCTTCCTCAAGGGCGTCGGGGCGTACTTGAGGAAGCATGCGTACGGAAATGCCAAAACTGAGTATCTGTGGGAGGCCCTGTCTGAGGCCTCAGGGGCTAACGTACCCGAGCTAATGGGCAACTGGATTGAGAAGATCGGACACCCCTTGATTACCGTTGCCGAAGAGCCTGGCCAAATTTCCATCAAACAGAACCGCTTCCTGGCAACTGGGGATGTGAAACCCGAAGAAGACGAAACCGTTTGGTGGGTCCCCCTTGGTCTTCAAGGCAAGGTTGGGGAGCAAGGTGTGCAGACTCTAGCATTGACCGAGAGGGATACTGTTATTAGAGATATCGACGACGACTTTTATAAGCTTAACAGTAACGCCACCGGGTTTTTCCGAACCAACTATCCGCCAGCCCGTCTTGCAAAGCTAGGTACTCAGCTGGACCGCTTGAGCAACGAGGATAAGATATCCATTATTGGCTCTGCAGCCGACTTAGCGTTCTCTGGTTATGGCTCACCTACGGCCCTTCTCTCTTTCCTCCAGGGATTCAGCGGAGAAACCAACTACCTTGTTTGGTGCCAAGTGCTTGACTCGCTGAGCACGCTTAAGTCGATTTTCGGCCAAGATGATCTCATCAAGCAAGGTCTGGAGAACTTCTCTCTGAAACTCGTGAACGCTGCAGTAGAGAAGATCGGATGGGAGTTCCCTGAAAATGAGGACTATCTAACGGGATTGCTTCGAAAGAGGCTACTCTTGCATGCCGCCGCCAACGGACATCCTGGGTAAGTCATTGGTCGTTTTCTTGCATTCCTTTACCCTCCCAATGGGATGGCAAGCATCACTTTGTCACGCTAACGAGGAAATATAGCGTGACTGAGAAAGCGATCTCTCTCTTTGATGATTGGGCTGCGCAGGGCAAGACTTTCCATCCAAACCTGAGGACAGTTGTTTATCGTACCGGAGTCAAAGTCAAGCCTGCCAAGGCCGTCAAGGTCCTCAAGAAAGAATGGTTCAACGGCTCTTCTATCGATGGCAAAGAGGTTTGCCTGTCTTCTCTAGGTCAAGTCCGAGACGCCGAGATCATCAAGAAGGAACTGCTACCATTCCTCTTTGACCTATCGCCTCCGGCGCCAGCCTCGGAATCAATTCCCTCTGGCGACATGCATTCCCTCGGCAGCTCACTGGCAGCCAACTCATCTGCCCGCCCCATACAATGGGAATATATGCAGGAGAACTGGGATAAGCTCACGACCAAGATGGCGAACCCGGTAGTCTTGGATCGCTTCGTCAAGATCTCCCTCAACAAGTTTGTAGATGGCAAATATGTTGGCGAGATTGAGAAGTTCTTCGAGGGCAAGGACACTAGCAGCTTTGACCGCACCCTCGAGCAAGTCAAGGATGCTGTTCGCGGGCGGGCTGCTTACTACATTCGCGACGCTGGTGTTCTGAAAGAATGGCTCAAGGCGAACGGATACATTAACTAGAAGTCAAAAGGTTAAGACCGTAGGTTCTTTATACAAGCTATATAGTGCTCTGTGTCCACCTACCTGTGTAATAAAATATCACTAAGCCCTACTGCAAGAATCATGTCCATGTTGATCCCAAATGGCTGCCTTTCGTTGACCAGGACACCTTATGAGAGACGGACGGTTGCGAAACGCCTAGACATAGGCTTTAGAAGCGAACAGGGAGTGGAAGACCCAAGTTCGATGAGCCTGGCCTATCTATGTCTTTGAAAGGATGTAGGTTTGTTGCAAAGTGAGTGAGATAACACCACATCCCCCCCGCCTGATGAAATACACTGATTAAATTACCACTTCAAACCTAAGTTTCCATCACAACTCAACTAGTCAAAGCAAACCTAATGCCCAAATTACTTCAATTTCATTGGCGTTGTAAGATCCAAGCAAGATTCCTTCCCGCTGACAGGGGACGGGCAAGGCATATATCTGCCTAGAGGCTGACACCACCCCATCCTGGTGTGACTCTTACCGGCCATCCCCCTCCCCCCACGCATCTTCTTATACTGTACTAACAATCCATCACTCAGCGAAGTAGCAAAGCAAATAACTCCTTACTAAACAATTCCCTGTGGCCAGGTGGCCAAGAACCCAACTTCGCTTTTGCATTTTTTGTACTTCCCTAAGTATTGATGTACAGGGTTCCAAGTTCGATCCTTTCGCTATGTAAAATACCAGTTTCTTTTTCTTTTTGTTTTGATTTGCTATTATGGATATGATCACCTCGTTCTCGTTATAGCTTCATATCGCTTCCTACCCTCCGTACTATCATTCTATTGCCACATTGCTGCTCTCACTCGCCCTTCATAATGCGGTGTCGTTCAATGTTCTACAGTTAGCACTGCTAAGCTTACTTAACCTCACTCCCAACAACCTCTCCGGTCACTGATTGTATATCCGATAATAATGAAATATATGCATGAAATTGACGCCGGCTATCATGTCTAAAGCATTTGCCTTGTATCTACTTTTATTAATGTCTCAGGACACCTTCCATAGTCAATCAAATTTTGTTCAACGACTCGACGAAGGAGAATCCGACCAGATATCCCAGTGGTAGAAGCTTCGAACTAGGCAAGAAGCGGACTGAAAAAGGAGATAACAACCATAATATTCAGCATCATCATTACATGTATGGTGCTGGTACTGCATGATATGGCACTGTAGCAATCATCACAGAGCCAAGATCTGGCTTCATTAGAAATTATGGTATAGTTCCCGACACGGAAATGATTCATCCCGTAAATGCTATCAGAATTATAGTACAGACAAACAGGATCCTTTTTCCCCACTCAGAATTCATGGGACAATCGACGCCAGTTTGAATGCCCGTCCGTTTTGCTCCTAAAATGATGGCTGGCCTAACAACAATCAAACATTTCATGCACCAATGCTTATTTTTCCCTGGATGCGACCTCATGCCTGGGGCTGCATCATGGCAGCAAGACAGAAATCTAGTGTACAGCGATATAGTGGGGTCGCGAGGTGGGCAGTCTGTCGAAGTGACGGACTTATAATCATTGATGACAAGGGCATCTCTGAGCGAGACAGCCCGATAATCGACGAGCCCTCGCGCAACGGTGGATTTTCTAAGATTCCTCAGGTCGCGGTCGACCCCTCATCGCGTTTCCTCCACGGCCGCGTCCTCGTCCACGTCCACCTCGACCGCCGCGGTAATCTCCCCGGCCACGTCCTCTCCAACTACCTTCACGGTCGTGACCACGAGGACGGTTGCGTTGGACTGACTGAAAGCCATCGTTAGCCTCGGTCGGAGTGGATGCCTGCTATTGTCACCAGTAAGCATAAATGAAACATTGCGTAATGGTACCAGACCAGACACAGCCGCTGGCCAAGTGTAGTGTTAGACTTACCTCAGGAGAGTTCTCGGGTTGGTCGTCGGCCCAAGATTGCACATTGCCAGCAGCTGCGGGAGTTGCATTCAAGCCAGTCTCTGTCTCCGAGGGGTGGCGAGGAACTTCCACCCAGCCTTCTTGCGTAATAGAGGAGCTCATGGTATTGTTAGCATCCCACTCCGATCCTGCTGCAGCGTTGGCAGCATTGTCGGCGACATCGGTGTTGGCGAGAACACTAGACTGAGGAGCAGGCTCAGTATGGCCGTTTGTCAGCGGTTCGGTCGCCCCCGTGCTATCAATCTCAGTTAAGCTGGCGTGAGCGATAGTTGGGTCGGTCTCGACTGGGGCGGTAGATTCAGCGACAGGCTCGGTTGTCTCTGGTGCGGCCTCTGGTACGGCCTCTGGGGCAATGATGGGACTGACATAAGCCGTAGCAGCAGCCTTCACTTGAGCGACTAGACAGTTGTTAGCATATACGACGAAGTGAGTGTTGTCATGGTTGAGAGGCTCACAAGTAGTCTGCAGCTCATCGCCAGTCACACTGCGGGTTTGCTCGGAAGAGCCTTCGATGAGTTTGAGCATAGTCGAGACGGCATGCTCGTCGCCTGAATACACATTGAGGAGAACGCCCTCCAAAGCCATATTCTCGTCAAGGCCAGCATCGGCCTCCTCTGATCGACGGGCAGCGGCGAGACGTAGAAATTGTGAAAGGGCCAAGAGACTGTCATGTAGAGACTGCTTAGCATCGGCAGCTGCCTTTTCAGTGAGCTCGTTGATGGCATCTGCTTTCTCTTTTTCAAACTTTTCAATCAGGCTTTTCTCGAGGGTAGCCTTATCAGCGACGGAGCGGGACCGGTATTCCTCGTCGACCTTCTTGTACTGGGCAAGTTGCTCTTCATATTGGGCTAGCTGGGCCTCGAGCTGAGGTTTCTTTAGGCGTTGAGCTCGCTGATCGCCATTGATGATCTTAGCTTCGACCAGCTCGTCTAGAGACTTGCCCTTATGCTGGTCGATGATCGGGTCGGTTTTGGAGGCATTGGCCTGTGCGATTTTCGTCAGCACACTTCATCAATTCTAACGAAGCGACAAAGGAGTCACAGCTTGCACAGTGCTCGTAATTGAAGGGAGGAGGGCGTCTCACAATTTTCTTATTGATGTTGCGGATGTTCCTAGCTCTCGGGTTAGACAGACACGCGACAAGGGAGTGGGTGGTAGAGAGGAGAGGAGGGGCAACGTACTTCTGGAGTTCTCGAATGTAGGGGCTTTCAAGGCCGTCTTCTGAGGCATCGGCGCCAGAAACAGAGACAGCCTTGTCCGCGGCGGGGGAGGCGGAGGGTGCTGGTGAGTCGGTGCGCTCAGCCTTGGCCTTCTTCTTCTTAGCAGACTTGGAGTCGGCGGCGGCAGGAGGGTTCTGGACAGCGGAGGACGGCATTGTGGTAGGAGAGCGCGTAGCGAGCTTCAGATGGGTTGCGTGCAGAGCCAGGTAAGTGTACGTATGGGTGAGTTGTTATCGTTGAGCGTTGTTGAGCAACAGTGGTGGTGGTGTTTATGCTAGGCAGCTCGCCTTGTTCGCGTGACGAAAACGATCGAAGGTGGGGGAGTGTAGAAAGTTGGAGAAGACAAGAGTAGTCCCTTTTTCTCTCTCTATATTCTATGCTCTTTTCTCAAAGGCACCGAATGCGCAGTGGTTAAATCTAACAATCTTTGAGGGTTGGTAAAATCTGTTTTCTTAGGAGATGTGAGGTGAGTGTGTGATGTGGTGTGGGTGTGTGGTGTTTGCAGCAGGGAAGCAGGTTAGTCGTGAATTCACTAAGAGAGAGGTATCCTGGTCAGTTCTGGTTGTGCGTAGGTAGGGACGAAATCGGATTTTTTGACGTTGCTGTTGGTCCCCTACCCAGCGCTAGGTCGAGTGACCCTTTACAGAGGTATCTATACCTTAAAGCTTAGGGTCTAGGAGCTTGAATAGGTGTTGGAATTAGGCAATGCGCTAGCTAAGCGGGTAGGCTGCAAGTACACTACAACCTCACCAGGTATCAGGTACCAACCCATAGCTCGCTGGTCTAGAACAACAGAGAACTATGCCGAATTGTATGTGTAGGTTCTACTCATGAAATACATGTACATATTTACCAACACAGCAGTCCTTAGGTAGGTAGATACAGACTCAATAAACTCAAAGAGATTCACTGAAACCTTGCTTCCCAGGACAACAATCATTTCATGGAATATTATTTTTAGTATGCCACTATCCTTTTAAAGGCTGCGAAGGCTCCGTGACCTTAAAGACCTGATTTGTTCTGCTTTTAAGTCTCAGACCACTACTACTAACAGATCTACAAACTTAGAGCTTGAGATCGTTAAGTTCTTCCCCTTACGATGATACAAAAATGGTATAGTGGCTGTATCTATTGTTATTAGATAAAGTGAGGTATTACCACGAGAGGCCTTAATTGGCTGTCGAAATCTTGGCAGGTCACGGAGCCTTCGCAGCCTTTAAGAGGATACTAGGTAGATACTCGCATACCAAATATGTCACAACCTTTCTCTAGGTACCTCAGGCTACGTAGAGGAGGCGCTATTTTGGACGCGTGTGCTCCACATCCATGTGCAATATGGTCATCGATCTCGAAACCCTGAGACCATGGCCAGCTAGCCGCATTACTGGAGGATACCCCATCTGCTGCCCATCTCTCTTCCTCGACCCCGATGCGCCCGTACTCCTCTAATTAGTTGAAATCGCACATTGCTGATTTCTTAAGCGCGTGCTAGCGCAGAGGCAGACACGATACCGCGATTCAATCCGTCCTGCTTGATAGATCGATGTTCCAGGCATTCTCATCGCCACTCACTCAACAGATATTAGTGGGCTATGGTATCGGCAGCTTCCACCCTCATTGGGTGCGTTGTAGCTCGGTAGCCTGGACTCGTCATTCGATAACACTCGTAGGCAACTGCGCGTGTCGTTTTACCTAAATAGGCGGGCACTCGGGGTGTATAAATGGTTTTTCTTGGTAGTTGAGGCGTTGGGATCCTGACTCTTCACCCTTTGAATTTCCCGAGCGCATCCTTATAATAACATTGTTAGGACTATGCTTCACAGGTACAACAGCCGATATCCGTGGAACGTACAGGTGTTACCTTCTGGATACTCTTGGCACTAATGTTGCGCTCGCCTGCTTGCTTCGAATCGATCGCGGCCTCTTTGATCAATCTATCGCAATGGTTAGAAGTTGTCTATTTGCCGCGAAAGGTTCACCTAGGTCGGAGAGATGCCGCACGTTTGCATGAATAGTACATAGTCGAGGAAGATCTGTAAGGAGCAGAATGCATTAGACGCGTCAAAGAACACGCGACACGGCGGTTGCGAGGGTTCCGGCGTACCATAACATCCACGTTCTTGCTGACGTTGCACTTGGAATGCGCCTTGACAATCTTCTTGACCGTCGCGCGCGGGTACATCTTCTGTCCTGGAGCCATAATGGTCGATGTTCTAGTGAGGCCGATGCGATGCGCAGGAGTGTTATGCTATGTTGCTGATAGCAAGAGTCAAGTTAAGCTATGCGGCGAGATAGGTAACGACGCCTTGCGTTTATCCAAGGATGTTTGTTGACCTGATAAAGATAAGCTTCAGTGTCGACCCCGCTAGGATCTTGGGGTACCAATCGGCATTGCACAGCACCTAGAGCACAACTAAGCTAATTTGGGTAAGGTGCTTAAATGCCTACTGGTACTAGCTTAGTACAGCAGGTACAGTACAGCTTGGGCCAATTGGCCGCGGTACCTCGATCCCGAACGCCTTACTCAGTAGTCCAGGATTAGACCCCCTTCCCAAATGACTTCATCCGACACCTTTGCAGCAACCCAGGTCCAAAACGCAGCATCCAAGCTGGCGCGGTAAAAAGCAACATGGCATAGTGGATATTTAAAGGCGATTTGCCTAATAACATTGCCCTTCCCTGCTGACTGCACCGCGTGACGGTTTCATTTCGTTCTACAACCCCGTGTGCATCGCATGCGTCTTAGGAGTGAGATATTCGCTTACTTCAAGCGCGCTTTCACAACAAGATAGCTGCTCCAAATAAGCGCTTAGCGAGAGATATTGCAGTCACAAGCGCGGTTCTTCTAGTCAATTCATATTGTCGTCAATATAACATTAACATACTCTCACGAATCGAGGCCATACCAGACCATTGCCAACCAATTGCCATTTCTTTCCGGAGATCATCCTCCGAGCGTCCAGTCCGTTGTCCCAGAACAAGCGCATTTGTCCAGAGTGAACCAAACTTCTGGTACCCGCACCCCTGACAATAATAGAACGCCATGACCTAGGAGCTCTGCACGGCAAGTATACAGCATGATGATGTCGCGCATAACATATTTATCGTCGATCCACCAACCCCCTCAGCATCGACTTCAGCCGCTTTACCTGAGCTTGGCAAATCATGTCCAGCTGGTAAGGCTGGCTGATTTGCCAAAACTCGTAGATTAATCTACTGGCGAGCCGAGAGACGTCGTCTGCCTATCAGCGCTGTTCAATTACCAACAGGTGTGTGGCAACCGTCACTGTCACTACCGAAACAAGCGAATGGTAAGCCATTCTGTTGTAAGCCAGAGAGGATGAAATCACACGACGGGTAAACATCTTCCATCCTCCGTAGTTGGCTCAAGCATCTCAGAACCCGCGAGTACTAGTTATAAAGTCCAGGTGCCCAGATGAACCGGCGTGCCTGCCATGCCTTCATCACATAATCATCAGCGTCTTATCACTTGTCCATAACTGATCATGGGTCTCCTTCACATTACTACAGCCGTAATGGCTCTCACCGGGGCCGCCCTCTCAGCTCCGAAGGCAACATCCGTGCAATACTGCGACCCGGCATCAGAAGTGTGCTACTCGAGCAGCACAGTAGGCGTTGCCTCCATCTCATACAGACTCGCGATCCCGAACGTGACTGTTACGCCATTTGATATCCTGCTCCAAATCGTGGCACCAAGGACAGCCCAGTGGGCTGGGTTGGCATTTGGCGGACACATGATCAACAATACCTTGGCCATGGCATGGGCGAATGGAGACACATCAGTTGTCTCCTCCCGCTGGGCTCCGTAAGAACCACTCCGCACGAGTCGTAGAACTACCACTAACTCTAACCTTTCGAGTGTACACGAGCTTCCCGAGCCATACGCCGGGGCGGAATACACTGTCCTCAAGGGGTCAGTAGCGAATGACACGCATTGGACGTTGACAGCACTCTGCAAGGGCTGCTCGACCTGGATCCACGACGGAGGCGCCAAGACAGTGTTAGATCCAACCTCGCCATCTATCAATCTTGCTTGGGCGGCTTCGCCATACCCTGTCGGTGACCCAGCCGACAACTACACTACGCTGGCTATTCACTCAGAGCACGGCACGTTCAACCTCGATCTAGCTGCAGCCAGGACGGATGATTTCGAGAGTTATGTGCAACAGCTATCGGCTTAGGTCGGAAGCTCTCATGTATGATAACATGCCTTGTCTTGGTCCGTGTATGAAATAGCTGTGGATAGTGCAATCTCTACAAGAGCGATTATAATTACTTGCGCACAAGACTCAACCCAATTCACACCTCTCGCGACCTAACTTCCACTCAACAATATGGCTTTCTTGACTTAGCGATAGCAGTGTAACTCACGGCTCATTAGCTAAGCTTATTTCCTCAAGAAAGTCACTCTACTTAAGTGTTGCCGTAACTCATGACTGGTTTCTATAACCTAATGCACGAGTATTATTTAGACCTCTCATTTGCCCCGTTGGTATCTGATGAATGAGTACCCGAGCAGAGAGAGAATAGCTCGTATATAGCTAGCAGAGTCCCTCGTCGCCATTCTCCGCTACCTTGGCAGCACGAGACGAAATTCAGTTCTAGGACACATCAAGATCATATTGAGATAGTTACCGCACTGGAGTCACCAAGATGCGAGCCGACTTATTGTACACTACTCTAGCCGACCAACAACACTGGCTGTGATCATAGTAAACTCTCGTGCTTCTCCCTATTGAGTACACAGACCCCGATAATGACCACTACAAACATTTCGTTCTTGACCTCGATTACGGCTACCGGCCGCTAGTTGTGCATCTCTGATTCCATCTACGCCCAGAGGCTCTAAAGGGAATCACGGGATAATATTATGTTGAAGAAATGATATTTAGCAATTGATCAACAACGAAACAGAACATGCCACATTGTGATAAAAGGAACTTTCCTAATTCTTCTTGGGTTGCCTGCTGAACGAGTATTTTCGACCAAGTTAGTCAGCACGATATTGACACGGATCAACACCTCTAGAGCTTTTGGCCAATCCGGATGCGCCCATCTACAGTTCGCAATAGGCCACCGCTTGATTGGCATTTGAGGTGCATAAAGTATGGACACTAAACTAAGTAAGCATTCTAGGCTGATGATCTCTACATACTATAGGGAACATCTGCCTGGCCCTTTTCGGTGTGACGCAGCTGATGCCTAGACCCTACTAACAGGTGAGTGAAGTCATCAATGAGGTGAGAGGGTAAGTTGGCCGCCTTGCGGTCATAATGCTACGCAGAAATAATAAAGATTCGAAGTCTTAGAGGATGAGGATCATCAAATATAAGTAGCATTATGCAGCTATTAGGTCACATCCTCCTTCATTCATTTAAGCAGTATCCATGAGAATCCTTCCCCTCTATATAACACCTGATCACTATTCTACATGGCACAGCCATCGCTGATTCCGACCTCCTCGAGACGAAGTTCATCACTGATTCAGCCCGTATCAACATTCCGCAGTATCCACAAAGTAATTTCATTGCTAGTATTGCGTCATCAAGATGACCTCGAGCTGTGACGCCGTGCTGCAGACCCCAGAGCTGCTCCAAGAGGTCCTCCTTCACCTCGACATGCGCACCCTGCTCACAGCCGCGCAGCGCGTGAGCCGCCAATGGCATGAACTAATCACGACCTCTCCAGCACTGCAGCAGACACTTTACTTCGCACCTATCACCTCTGCTTCGGCTCCCGCGACGCAGAACCCGCTCCTGTCCGAGCTCTTCCCGTGTTGGTTCCGAGAGGAAGAATCAGGGCGCAAAGACGCCAATACTTCAAAACCGGTCCTGATCGATCGGAAAACATTCAGTCGTCTTCCTATGGCCGAGGAGTCGCGAAGGCATGCTTTCCTGTACCCCAAGGCATCATGGCGACATATGCTCGTGCGGCAGCCGCCAGTCCTGACGCTTGGTCGTTGGACCACGAATCATTGGCAAGGGGGTGACGGTCATAATATCGAGATCGATGAGGTCCCAGATGGGTTGCGAATGGGCCCTCTCTACGACCTCGCCCAACACTGGGTGCGCAGGGTCGTCTCGCATTTCGTGGTCTTCTGGGGGCCGAGCGCCGTCGATGCGTACACGGCCTGCAAAGAGAAGAAACAACTTCAGGCTGTCTCCAAGAGAGCAGACTTGACTGTGCTTCGCGACATGGTAGCGCAATGCTGTGGGGAGTCTCCAGATGAGCAGTATGAAGAAGCTTTTACTTTTCCTATTTCACAAGAGCAAGGAGATAATCAAGGATCGTTAGGAGGGTCGTCCGGGTAGATTTGTCTTATCATAAAGCCCCTCCGTGTTATGTATTAAAAAAACTTGAGGCGAAATTTGAAAGGAATTGCCCTGAAGTGGTTGCAATAATTTAATTCTTTAGCCCTCAAGTCATGGCTAAGAAGCTTGGCTTGTTCTTCATGAAGTATGGGATTCAGCTGGTCAGATTGGCGCAAATCTGAGTCGCTGCATGATTGCTTCACGCCTCATATAACAAACGTTGAGCCATCTTCAAGGTTTCTACAATTTAACACCATCTGCAGGACTGGGAAGCCAGTTTGTCGCATATAGTTCCGACAGGCACTATAAGGGGAGGGACGTCAAGCTTGTCGGCGGGAGACCTAGAGTCACACATGTGAGAGCCACAAAATTCACACTGATATATAATTGGTATTGGCGTCAAGCATGGCGTTCGCTTTCTTCTTTTTGAGAAATCGGAATTACGTTCTGCGGCGAAGGCGACGCGATGCACATGGTTCTGACAGCCAAAAAGGCACAGGCGCCAACCCTCCAGCCGTACCGACAGATTCCGAATGAGCTTGACGGCGCTTTCTACAGCTAGCTGGCGCTGACACGACGAGAAGCTGTGACGGTTTTGCAGCTGCTACTAGTGGCGTCGAGCAGCACACAATACTCACCGCTGGCGCTGGCGTGCCTGGAATCGGGCTGACTGCTGGGCTCTTCACGGCGCGCAACTACGCAGATCGGTTTTCCGTCATGCTGGCGCACATTTATAACACGGATCCCCACAGCGCCATCTCGGCGAGATCAGCTGACTGGAGGTTCGCGCTCTCTGTACCTCGCTCGAATATGTAGGCCGGCCAACCCTCAGGGCTTTGCTTTCATGTCTTTCAAAGTTGCCGTAATACACGAGATCAATGTGTGCTATTCGCTCAATAGGGTAGGCACACTCTACTATGAGGACTCCAATAGGTGTAATCTTAGTCTCACATATACTGACGGGGCGGCTACTCCTCTTCATGAGGCATAACTACCTACGGTTGCTTCTGTGCTAGAGCTGCGAGACCCGATTAGCTGGACGTCGTGTGAGACAATGCACCTAGCCTAGACGTATGAATTTGTGTTTTCTTTAGTCTAATAGTATGTCTTCTTAAACCCTCTGTTTTCGCAAAGTTTTGTATCAATATGATCAGTCTGTATGTACAAAGTAGTTAATTTCTATCGCCACAACCCCCTAGATCAAGGGGAAAACAGAAGATCGAATCGCTGTCAAAGTAGATACTAAACACCCTAGTGTTGCAAATAACAAAAATGGAACACATGTCAGTCACGAAGCTAACAATCTCGTTATGACAGTGGCAAAAGAATGCACCAACCGTGAATCGAACACGGGGCCCATCAATGGGAATGATAGATTTTACCACTAAACCATTGGTGCTAAATGTGGGGGGATCTCCCATATTCACTAATACGAGTTGGAAACACTATCTTATAATATGTTGTCCAAAGCCTGGAATGAGATCACACAAAAAACAGCGACTATCTTGCATAGCATAAGACTGTACTTTATCTAGCTACTGATTCAAAAGGTAGCCTGAGGTGTGCTACGGTCATGTTTCTAATGTAGATAATGCACCCGCTGCTATGACACATTACCCAAAAATCATGTACTCCTGGGTCGATCGTGGTAGGAGATGGGCGACTTTAGGAAAGCAATTCACATAGGGCCATCCGATTGAGCGGATCGGTCAGAGGCTCTAGCACTACTCTCATGACTCCATGCATATTAAAGATCTCGAGAGGTTTGAAAGCGGCTTTGCTTTAAGACAGACATCAAACGTTGAAGCAAAGCACCCCTCATCGTTGGTCTCCCTTTGTGCTATATTACCGGGGGAGAAATCCGTAAAATTCATAAAACAACATGATCAATTAAATTATCAATGTATTTGCACAATAGACGGCCAAGCTTGAGGGAAATGAGTATCTATTGAACATTTGGAACTGGGCTTGAAGCGGTTCGCGTGTATCTCCACAGCGTAGAGCGGTTCTGACAGTACCTAAAACTCAAGAAGCATTTGTCCTAATGCCATCACACATATCTACCTACTGTCTCATACCACAACCCAGAAAGCGATACGACAATATGTGAACACTACAAAATCACAATGACGCTTCCGGCACCCAGGGATCTCATAACATCTCTAATCTCAAGCCTCTCATCAATCCCCGTATCCGAGAACACCAGCGTGCCAAACAACAACCCGATCCCATCTCACAGGGCTCCTAGCACCAATCAACCATCAAACCCATTAAGACAATCCCCCCCAGCCTACCGTCCCCTCCTCACCACTCTCCACGTCTTATACCCATCCACACTCCTTCCTGCTCTAGACCTATTAGACAGAAGACTGGTGACGCGCATCCTTCTCAAAGACGATGTCGCGCGCCCTCCCGGATCTCCAGCTACACAAACAGGCCACGATATCACCGCACCTGTAAACGAGGAAACCCCCGTCTCTACCAGCCATGAGATCTCACAGGCACAAAACAACGGCAAAGCGCCACCACCATCACCACCACCTCTCTACCATCTAGTCCGCTCCGCCCAACCCCAATCCCACAGACGTCACCAGCAGCACTCCGCACCAGGCCAAGTCTACATAGTCCGCCTAGAAAGCTGGAACTGCACATGCGCAGCATTCGCGTTCTCCGCCTTCCCACCTCTGTCTACGTCTTCTTTCCTGCCTGGAGCCGGACAGCGCTCTGACTCCATGGGCGGGTATCAGATATTCCCGGCCAGCGCGTCAGAAGATGCGAAGCACAGGGATGCTGATATGATGAGTAGTGGTGATGATGCTGAAGATAACAATGTCGCGGATCAGCCCTGGGAATTCGGCGGCTTGAGCAAAGATGGCAAGGACGGCGCGGGAGGCGTTCCTTGTTGTAAGCACCTTCTCGCCTGCGTGTTGGCTGAGAAATGGAGTGAGGTGTTAGGCGGTTACATCGAGGAGCGCCTAGTGGGGAGAGAAGAGGGTGCCGGTTTGGTTGGGGATCTATGATGGTTATAGTATGTATTTGTACTGATTTGCACGACGGCTATGAGCAATATCAAGAGAACGACTCATGACCCTGGCGTTTAGAGGGGTTTAGGTATTTGGTCCACGGTCTTGCAGGATTGATGGCAGGGAAGAGTTGATAGCAATGAGAAATTTGGACCACGAAGCTAAAGCTCAAATCTATCATAAGAACAAAACTGGCTTGTAATTCGTCACGCATGCCTTGTTTATTGTCTATTAGCTTGGAACCCGTCCACCCCAGCCTAGGCCAGCTCTGGATCTCATTTTGATCAAAAGCCAGGATATTATACAATGTCACCATTGCTTCAGGCAGGGTTACAATTGCTGCTCAGTGTATGGCGTACTACCGTATCTCAACGGCCGTGGGAATTCTATTTCTTCTTTTCCTTTTCGGGATTCTTATCTCCCGATTCTGTGCTGGAACCATTTGCATTGCCTTCCTTTTTCTCCTTTTCACTCTTCTCCTTCTCCGCGGCAGCTTCTTCTTTCTTCGCTTCCTTCTCTTCTTGCTGCTGCCTGTTTTGGATCTTGTTCTCAATAAGGTCGTGGAACGCAGTAATGGCCCTAATCAAACTACTGAGGTAGATCGCCAAAAGCTGGTCGTTCGTCTTCACGCTCATGGCATAGCCTAGCTCACCAACATTGGAGCTCTTGGAATCCCCACCTGGCTTCGGCGTGGATAGGTTGGGTAGAAGGTTGAATATATCCTGCAGGTTTCCGAGTACAGCATGATTTACGGGTAACTGTTTGTCTTGTACCTTCTGCAGGTATGTCTGGATTTCGCGCAAACGTAGGTGCAGCCCTTGTAGTGATTGCAGCTGGTTTGTGATGCGAGTCGATAGGGTGCCAATGGCGACATCGCGGATATCCCTGAGAAGATGCTCGACTCCGATCTCTTCGGCCTCCTCCGCCTCAATGGTGGATGGTGTGTGTACAAATGTTTTCGATGTAGTTGTGCCATCCTAAATCCGCACTGTCAGCCGAGCTAATTCAGATCAACAAGGGAGCAAAACCTACGTCTTTGATCTCTTCCACTGCGAAGTACGCGTCTGTCGGTACACCGGACTCCTTGGGCTGGACATCGATAATGACAAGCAGAGGATTCGGCGTATATCGCTTGAAGAGCTCGTTGATCTCGAGATCGGAGGCGCGGAGCTTGGGGCCGGAGTGATACCAGCCTATTAACTTCTCCCGTGCGTTGACCTTCTTGAACATGTCGTTCATGTTCTCTACATAGTTATGATCGAGGAACCAGACCGAGGGATCGTCCGTATCTTCCTCGAAGGGCACTGCAGTAACAAAGTTAGACACAGCAAGCTTACACAGGGAGAGTAGTCGGCGTAGGGTGCTGCGGCTGACCTGCGAAACTGTTCGATACCCGGACATTCTTTCCATCATTCTGGCCGAGTAATACACCAACGACTCTCTTGCGCGTTCCCTTGCCCACCCGGTTGTAATGATCTACGACGGATAGCAGAACGAGGGGCGCGACGGTAACATTTCTGCTGACGAAGGAGAGCGTCTCCGCAGTAGTAGACGGCATTGTTTTAAGCAGAGAGACAGCCCACCGCCGATTATCCTAGGCTCGAGTTTCCAGTTGGCTGCGCGGGAAGAGTCGGGGAGTGCAGGGCGAAGATACAGTAATTTGATGGCTATGATGCGTAAGTCGATGATTGCACTGATTGCTTAGGTGACGGCAGAAGGCTGCATGTACCCTGTAGCTATGTGTCGTAACTGTGAGGCTGCCTTGTTAGGCGTGAGTTTAGCTAAGATGCTGGCTGGGGGGCAAGCTCGATCCCTAGTCAACTCCAGAGACTGCCCCGCCAGAGTGAAAAGTACTGAGTACATGTGCAGAGCTATTGATGAGGCTGAGAAGATGCGATTCAGTGTGGCTTGTGTGGCTCATTACAAAGATGCCAAGAAGACACCAAGATTAGATAAGACTAAACGGCTGCACGGAAGTACCTAGGTAGTTGATGACAGCGGAGTACATACTAATAGTCCTCTGCTCAGTGACAAGACGATATTTGGAATCGCAGCACCCATCAAACTGCTATCATTCTTGTGCTGACTGGTGGAGGTGTGTAAACATAAATAGCCAAGAGCAAGCCTTAACTTTCTGCAATGTTCGTGAAGACGTCGCAGCTGAGTAAAGTTACCTAGGTATCCAATTGAGTTTACTAAGATATCTTCCACGCTGGCTTTACTGCCAGCTCATTGGCTGGAATAGGACAAAGTGACGAATCAAATTACACCGTAACTCATATTTCCAAGCATTACAGTACTCTTCGTTGCAGCGATGTAGTTGTATTAATGGGCAGCTGTTGTGACCAGCCTCAGTTCTTACATATACGATCGATCTATAACACATATATTGCTCATAGACACGGAAAAGAAAGACGTCCTGTTGTACAAGGTCCGTGATATCGGTCTACCGGAATGATCAAGCGTGCTTTCCATATGCGCTAGGCAATTATCTAGTGTCGCTCCTGTGAGCCTGTGACGATGCGCCGATGAGTGCTCTGGTAACCGAACCGAGATGGCAACGTGCCTGGGTACGGGTGGATGGAACCTCTCGCCTGTGAGCCTGTGACTAGGTCAGGACTCAGCAAGGGGGTGGGGGTTAGGTACCTAGGTACAACAGGACAGACAGAGCAGAACAGACACACTAGCGCCTCGCCCACGGGCAGAGTCCCACTATATTTAGCATCGGCAACCAGTAGAAACACCCAATTGGGCCCGCTACTAGTTCCCGTACAGCGATTGTTACTGTAATGGCGTCGCTGTACCCGTGTCTGTGCCTGTACCTGCGTACCTGTAGATACCGTACCTCGATGACAGTGGCTAGCAGGAGTCAGTTACTCTGTAAGTACCAACCTACGGCAACATTTTTGTCGCAACCTGTTCGTCTATCTTCTCCGTCTCTGCTCTCGTCGACAAGCCCGACCTCGCAATCTTCACTTTCGGAGCTCTTCCACCTTTTCCCTTTTTTTTTTTTTTCTTTTCCTTCCTCTTCTTTCCTCGCCTCATACCCTCTCCACTCACCTCTCGATATAATAGCTCTCGGCAGCTCTCTCCCCTCCTCCCTGTCCTTTCTTTTGCCTCGGCTCGGCCCATCCCTCTTCTCGCGCACATACTATAGTCCACCATGGGTGCCATCGACAGCGAATTCAAGCGTCTACACGATGTTGTGACCAGCCTCGAGGAGCGCGTAAGGCGCTTAGAACATCGGCAGTCCGGCGAGCCCTTGACGACCGAAAACATTCGCATGATCCTGATCGGCCCTCCCGGCGCTGGTACGTAGCCTTGTTAAGCTTTCGGGGTTTTAGCTGGGATGGATGCACATTAAGACTATATCTCAATATTTGGTCGGGGGGTAACTGAACTGCGCTAACTGGGTGCTGCCACTGCAGGAAAGGGGAC
This sequence comes from Xylaria sp. MSU_SB201401, assembly GCA_002288965.1. Lineage (NCBI taxonomy): Eukaryota > Fungi > Ascomycota > Sordariomycetes > Xylariales > Xylariaceae > Xylaria > Xylaria sp. MSU_SB201401. Next base: position 27,831 of record NPFG01000168.1, on the reverse strand, counting down.
ACAGGCTCCCAAGATCAAGGAGAAGTTCTCCTGCTGTCACCTGGTATGTACCAAGTCGTATATGCGAAGAATTACCTCAAATCGCGATGATGACTAACAGTTCACATTCAGGCCACCGGCGACATGCTGCGATCCCAGGTAGCTAAGAAGACACCTCTCGGTCGGGAAGCTAAGAAGATTATGGACGCTGGCGGTCTTGTCAGCGACGATATCGTCATTGGCATGATCAAGGAAGAGCTAGCTACCAACAAGGAATGCAAGGGAGGGTAAGTCTGGCTCGGGGCTCTTCAACGTGACGTGAAATAGTTTCCGGACACAATTGGCTACTCAGAGACTAACCTGAGTTTGATTCAGTTTCATCCTTGACGGTTTTCCCCGCACAGTTGCTCAGGCCGAGTCGCTTGACAAAATGTTGGCGGAGAAGGACCAGAAACTGCAACATGCAGTAGAGCTGCAGATCGATGATGCGCTCCTTGTAGCACGCATCACAGGCCGATTGGTGCACCCTGCTTCCGGCCGCTCGTACCACCAAATCTTCAACCCGCCCAAGGTCTCCATGACGGATGACTTGACTGGCGAGCCCCTGATTCAGCGCTCCGATGATAACGCCGAAGCCTTGAAGAAGCGTCTCGCCACCTACCACGCCCAGACAGCTCCCGTTGTCGGCTACTACAAGGATACCGGCATCTGGAAGGGCATTGACGCTAGTCAGGAGCCTGGTCATGTCTGGAACAGCCTTCTCAAGATCTTCGGCGAAAACGACAAGAAGACTGGTATCCTAAGCAAGTTGAAGGGCGAATAAACCGCAACTAATTAAACAACCCAAAGCAAATAATTGGATTCCCATGTTGGCCACAGAAACACATCAATCAGGTTAGCCTCGTTTCAATTACTAGAGATGCGACGACGGCACCACGCGGATCACAGTATGTCATAAGACAATGGCGTCAGGGGAAAATGTATGACAAACCTGCATTTGGCTCGCCATTAAATGGATCCCAGCACTTGGAGAGCTGAGAAACAGCGGAGGTAGAGAAAGAAGAAGGGTGCGGCAGGAGACCTACCACTCGACGATTTGTATCATACCTACCACTTTTCGTCTAGCTTGCAGTGTATGTATGTAAATGTGACTAATTAAAGACTTATGAGTTCTACGAACTAGAGGTTTTTTTTTTTTATCTGCTCAGCCCAGCCTCGCTTGTTACTTTGATACCTCGCCCCATAGAAAAGGTAGAACACGTGGGGAAGCAAAAATGCCCGCTGAGCAAGTTCTGCATGAACACGTTTGCGCAACTTGAGCTCTGTGAGACAGTTCCAGAATGTTTTAACCCAACACCAATCGGAGGTAAAATGGATAAATCCACCTCACTTCATGGGGAGAATTAAAGATGCTATATGATATGCTAACGTCAAACAAGTGCGCAGGTCCTGCTAATCTATTCTAAAAAGGGGGGGTATAATCCAGTACAAGCGTATGTTTATACATATACAGTCCACCATCATGAAAGCAAGAAATTCAAAGCCCGCGGGCATATGTCCCGGTTCCTTGGTATGTATGTTCTTTTGCTGTGATGTCTTCGGTTACCGATATAGGGAACAGAAGGGTTTCAAGGGGAGTCGGTTTCCAAGCTCGGTCGGATACGTAGAGCTTGACGGCTACTACTATCCCGCTTTGCGGGCGGCAAGGGGATGAAAGGAACGCGTAACAGATACTTATTCCCATCGTGTCCTTTGATTGTACGAAGAAGATGCCTATTGAAGGCTTATAAAGGGGAATCGTCTGCGGGTAAGCAGCGTCAGTCAGGACGCTGGAGTTCTGAGCCAGCCGTTTGGTTACACGTCATGCCTGCAGAAGCTCCTACCTTCGCGGCGTGACTAAATAGACTAATGTCAGTACAACTAAATTCAGACCGATCATCATTCCAAGGGGGGTTACTCACCATTAATCAGCACTCTTTGCTTGTTCACCCAGCTTTTAGGATTCTCATTGCGCCGCTGCAGGACGAAATGATTACTTTGCAGCCTGCTCGACAAATCATACCACGCCGTGGCAATCATCGTGTTCTCGCGCTGGAGATTCTTGACCATCTCGTCTGTCTGGGCCTAAATCCGTGGTTTAGAATCTTGTATACCGCTAGAAGCCACAGGCGATGGATTTCAGATATGGAAATGGCGGGAAAAAGGCAGATAGTTGAAGATAGTTCGTATCTATAATCCATGACAATGTACGAATACAGTTCATGATTTGGAGCTGTTCTATACGATACTTTATAATAAAGAGATTGCTACCTACCTTTTGTGTGTTGGCTTCCGCACTGGCGCGGACATTTTTGAGTGTCCGTTCGAGTTCGCGGTTTTTGAGCTCGGATTGTTCATATTGCTAAAGTCGAACATATCGTCAGTCACGCTCTCAGAAACCCAAGCGATAATAATGATGTGGTTCACGGGCGGCTCAATGGTCGAGATCCAAGCCCTAGCAAACGATGCCAAGGTCTCGTTGTTCCTTTTTCCAGACCCTGGAAGTTGCTATGCAATGGAGCAGAATTGGGGGCTTGGACAGTCTTAGGAGTGGATGCGCTGTAGCCTGAATCGCAGGCACTCTCGACATCCGCAGGGGAACTACCACAGTGAGAGGCTTCTGAGACGGGGTATTTATGTGTTGTCAATGAACCATCATCTTTAATTTCATAAGGATGAAAACCTGCCTCAGGGCGGGTTGATGAATTTCTGAGCCAGGGATTGAAGGATTGCCACATAGTGTGACGTTTTTCCTCTACAAGAACGATATTCTCATCGTCCTCATCATCCTCATCACTCAGCGTGTCTGACAAATCTGTAGAATTGCTCACCTGCTGTAGCTGCTTGTAGCGAGCCCGGAGCTTTTCCATCTTCTCGGATTGTTTAATAGACTCCGTGCTAGGGATGTGCCCATCGGCTGCCTTTTGCAGTTCTAGGTTGGCATTTTCGGCTTCACGGCGAAGTTCATCCTTCTCGATCAACGCAGCGAGGAGCTGTTTTTGCATAGCGTCTGACTCGTCCTTTAATAATCTGGATTTCTTCCGCTCCACTTCAAGCTCCGTGCGAAGTGAAGACGCAATCATGCCATCAGTATTCTTGAGCTCTTCAAGAGCATCGACACTAGACTTTTCCACAGCAGTCACTTTTTCCTCGTCGTCAGCATCTTCTCCGTTCAAGACGTACTCTATAAAAATTGCCTTACAGTCACCACGGGCCTCCAGTAGAGTGCGTTCTTTATCGGCAAGCTGTTCCTTGAGGATCTCAAGCTGCCTCTCAAACTGCTTGGAGCGGCTTTGTTCGGCAAGGACCTGAGTCCGCAGGCTCGAATACGCTTCTTCTCTGATATAATCTGACGTCAGCCATTGGGACCCTGGGTGCATGTCGTAACAAGCTTGAATTGTCTCAACTAACCCTTGTCCACTTAAGTTCTGGATCAGGGCATCGATCTGCTTCTGGCCAACAGTAAATCTCTCAAAAAGATCATTGTACTTATCCTGTATAGCCTGGCGAGAGGTACGCAAACCTTCCATCTCCTGGAGCAGCTGACCTTTATCGGTTTCGGACCCAATAGAGCTCTTCAGCACAGCGTTCTCAGCTTGGAGTCTCTGTACCTCAAGGTTCCTCATAGACACCATATTATTAGAATCGTTGAGCTCATCTTCGAGAGACGTGGGGCGGGCGATAAGAGAATCCTCCACTGTCGCTGAAGGATCTAGCATCAAGACTTTCTCCTGGAGGTCTTTCACCACAGCTTCGTCAAGCTGGCTTCTTTGTTCCAACTCACTCAAACGGATCATCATGTCCTGGTTTTGTGAAACAAGCGCTAGTTTCTGGTCTCGCATGTTGGCGATGTCGATCTCATATCCCTGCATCTTTGAAGCATATGCCTCGCTCTCTCGCTTTAGGGTCTCAATCTTCGAGTGGGCATGAGTGAGTTGATCATAGGTCTGAGCGAAGTCCATCCTTTCGTTACGTAGAGCGGCAACTTCGGCCTCGACATGCTTGAAAGCCTCAACCTTCTTTCGTAGATTATCGGCCATGTTCGCCTTCTTGGACAATTCTTCGTTCTTGGCCTTCAATTCCTGATTCTCATCAATGAGCGACTCTGCTTTCTGCGCCGCAGCCTCCAGGCGTGACTTGTCTTTTAGGAGTCGCTCTCTCTCTTCTATTAGGGCGTTCCTTTCGTTTTCCAAGTTGGCGATGAGCGCGTCGTTCTCCTTGAGACTTCGCTGTAGCCTGTGTCGATCAAAGTTGCCAGCTTCTGATTCGATTTGCTTCTGAAGATGCTCATTCTCATCCTGTAGTTCTTCATGTTTTCTTACCAACTCATCATAGTTATCCTGGAGGCGATCCAATCGTACTCTTAGACTACCAGCTTGTCGCTTAGCTTCTTCGGCTTCGCGCTGTAAGTCAGCTATGGCGGCTTCGTGTGCAAGATCAGCGTCTACTCTAGCACTGTCGGTAACTATAGAGTTGTTGCTATCGGTTGCAACGTTGTCGTCGAGTTTTGCGTTAACTTCCCCAATGATGAGAAAAATAGAGGATTGGTATTTCTTGTTCAAGCTTTGGATGAGTTCAATATACTTGGAGTTCTCTTGTTGAAAACAAGCACCGCACAACAATATCATGAGAACCTGCCAGTATATCTTAGCCCTATTCCTAGGGGTTTTATGACTACTGCAAGGAGAGTGAGGGGAACGAGGGGAAGGATTAGTTGCGGAGAGAGGAGGTTGCAAGTGAGTGCTCACCTCAGATATGCCTACTCTCGTCGGGTCTCTATCCAACGCTTGGAAGTCGGTCATTCTGATTAAAGGCTCTATCTTAGGACACAAGCGTTGAGCGAAATCGTTTAGGCTGATATGAATAATGTGCATGCTTCTCCGTGCCCCATTGCCAGCCTTGGACGCCTCGAGACTTTGTTCGAACCTGGCGGGATTATAGTCGGGGTCCAATATCTCGAGGAGGGCAGAGAATAAGACGCCATCGAAGAGCTGCTCGGCTTTCTGCGTCTCCAGAGTCGACTGGCGGTCGGGTGCAAAGGCGGCGATCATGGCATTGGCCCATTCGAGCAGGGCCACATGAGTCACCTTGTGATCCATTGATGGAATCATCGCGCCGGCCGATGATAACATAACCGCGTAAAATGAGTTGTCGTCGTCAGGTCACAGGTTATTAGAGATGCCTTTACCGAATGGAGGCCAAAGTCGGTTGGAGAGCAGCGAGTACAAGGAGGTCGCGCCCAATAACAGAGGATCGGTCTTCGAAGACGGGATTTCGTGGGGTGTGATTGCGTTTCTAGACTAAAATAGGAGTGCGGGAGGTCGTTGAATTCATGGTATCAACGATAGTCGTCAGCAAATCGAGGTTCCCTGAGCGGACCGGGGTTGAGGCGCGAGAATTATTGCTCGAGAAGTAGGTAGGGTTCGGCTACAAAGAGCATAAGGGCTCCATTGTCAGGCAGAATGCGGATTGTTCAGTTGATCATAAAGCGCATTGTCCCGTGGATGGTGCCGACTTGGCAAGAACTCGCTAAAGGAAGATGTTGGCCGAACAGTTGTCAAAGGCCACGAAAGATGTATGGATTGGCTAGTGTCAGTGCTGATTTGTAGCCTCTCCCAATGTCGGGGCGTCAGCTTCGTCGTCTGCAGACTGGCGGGGGATCATGAAGACAGGAAGTGCTTATTTAAGAGGTTATCGGAGCACTGACATATCGAAGAGCAAGCCAACGTGCCAACCCCCACTAGAGCAGCGCGCGACAGGGGATCTCGACCGCCAAGATGATCAGACTACCACTGAGACTTCGCATCAGACGACAGGGGTTAGGCGGGCTAAACACGCTAACGCGGCAGATTCAGTTGCGGCTGCAGGGGATCGGCGTGTTACCCCATGTCTGCCCATGTTACCTACTCCCTACCTCTCTGCCCTACTGCACGTTGGGACTCATATACCTAGGTATTCTTCCTTGTCATTAGATCTTTCACATTGCAAAAGTATGTCAATGCACAAAGAAATCATCAAAAGTTGATGCTTGAAGTCGTGCATGGAAAAGAGATACCGCGTCGTCTTTCACGAGAGAGCAGAGACTGTTCAAAGAAATCATATGCATTTCCACGCTTAGTCGCGGCGTGCTTCCACGGCTAGTATCACCTAGTACAATGTACCTAAGCGTATTAAGGCAGCTATCTCCGCATGAGCCATTCCCCCAAGGGGCCGGAAATATCAATTGTAGCAGGTAACTACCTAACTACTCAGTACGTTGGTTAGGGTCAAAGATATCCATCATAATTACTACACCTATCTAGGTCATTAATATTAGCCTAATACCCATAAAAATGGGATAATCACGACATAAATCATATAGTATAATAAGGGTATAATCACAGCTTAACCGCTATATAGTCAGAATATAACCAGTTTATAACCACGCCTTAAAAAAAATAAAAAAAAAGAAGAGAATAAGCTTAAGGCTAACATAAAGACTACGAGGGCATAGTGATATAGTGCTAAGGTGATTAGTATTTAAGACCACAATGTATGTACAGTAAGTCAACTAGAAATATACTTTTTCCTCTTATTCATCAAGCGAACGGGAGGCAGAATAGCAAAGAACCCCAGTGTGAACCCATGATAATTACCATTATTTTTGTGTAGCTCGTGGGATCCAACGCGTTTCAGTCATGCCTCGGTCTTTTATGCGCTGCAATGCGCATCCTCTCGGAATAGCATGATATCCCCACCGGCTCGATATGAAAGATACTATTCATGTATATCCGACCAGTTAGGTAGCTCTGTCTCGGTCAGCTCTCGAAGCGAGCCAGTCGCCGAAGGGGCCGTGGCCATACTCAGTAACTGCATCATGCAGTTTTCACACCTGCAGGCCCCGGCTTTTGAGGTTGTAATACACACCTGGTCAAACGGACCTACAGTACCTCGGGAGGTGCACAAAGAAAGTAAAGAGATCGACGGCTAATGCAGCGGAGATGCTTAACTGATTGCCGATCTATGAGCCTGTCTAGATTCATTATCCTTCGCTGACTACACAGTTGCACAATTCGCACTGCATTTCCTCTATCACTTAGAGACTTCCAAGATACCCAACTAAAACCCAGACATCCGTTACTGGCCTCCTCGGGTATTGAGAAGTACTTTCCTCCTTACGAAGGTGTAAACGTGAATACCACCCGCAGAAAATAGACCAAAATTAGCACTCAGTTAATACCAAAAGAGAGCTACGAGCCATGCTATGATTAATTGATTGTAGTTCGTGATATTCCATACGCGCAATACAATACTATAACATGTTCGGCCCACCACAGCCACCAGTTAGGTAGGTCAATGAGTAGGTGGTTCTATAACGCCGTCGAGAAATTCAAGCACCTTCTATGTGCGCAACCAGCCGAATAAACATTCATCTCTTTCAAAGGATTTGCCAAGCATTTTGTAAGGAGGGTATTGAAGGGTCATGGAGCCAGTGATCGTTTCATCTCGTAATCGCATTTGTTGACTGTCGAAGCACCAATCAACCTAGTCCGTGATAGAGATGTCCTGGTCCTCTTCAATGACGGCATTGTACTTCGTGCTCATCGTCGAGACAGTCTCGATGGCCGCCTGTGGTGCCTTCGCTGCGAAGCCCCTAACGTGAAAGTCGTCAGTATTCTGTAACAAAGGCCAATGCAAATTTCATCTCAAAACCGCCGCAGACATAGACTGATAGATGATAAATTGACAGATAATGGAGGACAATCAAAGCGGATGTCGTACTTGATAATTTTATACACATGGGTTACGTGGCCGCCAGCTTCACGGATCTGATCCATCGCGTCGCTGACAATGTTATCGGGTGTCGATGAAGGAAACGTCATGATGATATTCTTGAAGATATCGACGGCGAAGGCGCCTTGCGCGGCGGCAAGGGCAGCGGTGGCGATCGTCAGGAATCGCATCTTGTATGTGGGTTATTTGTAGTAATTAGTGGAGTTGTGTTCGGTCAGTCCGTTTGGGTCTCTCGTCAGGGCAACAGACAAGCGCAGAGGGTTGAGGCAAGTGGGCGTGAAATGCGACTTGTGCTTCGTACTTCTGCTCCGTAATAAGAATCCAATAGAGCAGACACGAGATGATGTTTGCAATGCGATGGAAGTTGTCGGTGGCTGCCTGGTAGGTAATATGGGATGTAGATGAAAGTAGAAACACTGGGCGGTTTGATGACTACACGCATTGCTAGCACCCTGTCAATCCGCCACTGGCCGGGTCGGGCGGACCCGCAAAGGTCCTTCTAATCTGGGGAATGGCTTTCGACCCAACTGCCAGAAAGGGTAATCCAGACTGCCATGTGACAGAAGGCGAGAGGGCCAAATACGGTACCTACTGCCAGCTGCACAGAAGATTGGCAGATGCCTGTCAGTCGATGTGCCCGCTTGGCATTACTGTAGTATGAAGGACGTAAATGCATTTGAGGTTCACATAGCCAATCCTAATTAACGACCTAACCTACAGCTTCATTCGGAGTAGATACTGAGATATGCATACATGAAGCTATCCCCCACTATCCCTTTGTTACTGAATATAGTTGCCTCTTACGCAGTTGGAGTTGCTTGAACATGAGCAACTCTATCTGCTATATGCGCATTCGCCGCAGCGGTCGCTTTAAACCCCGTTGGCCCGCATGTGCTCACATGGAGCCCATTATATATCGAGCTGTATCCTGCTGGCAATAGTTCGTCGGCTTCTCCTGCGGGGATTGTACCAGAGTAAGGATTGAAGTTGTAGATGCCGCAAGGGCAATGATCCAGGATCTTCATAGGGGACGTTCCCTCGAGAACCGTCGCACCCCCTCGGCTCAAGCTAAACGAGACCGCTCCCGGGGCCATACCAATCGAGTTTATGGCTGCACCAGCAGGGACGTCAACAGTCTCGCTATTCCCCGCAACGCTCATCGTCAGAGACGCCGCCTCAGTCAGCAGCGTCACAACAAACACTTCGTCTTTCATCGTCTCCCAGCCGTTAGGGCGACCTTTGAAGTAATTTCCACTAGAATTGTCGGGGATATCAACAAGTGTAGTATCAGTGGCGTCGCAGTCCAGATCCTTTAGAGTCGGGCGGAACCAGTACACGCTAAATAGGAGAATAATCAGCGATACTTCTTCCTAAGATATACGAGTCTCCTAAGCGGCCCGCGACATTCACTCACATTTTATCTTCAGTGATGTACGGTGCGGGGTCCGAGGCTCCGGCCTTATAAGCAGCAATGAATGGAACCGCCATGTCCAAGAATGCATCGCTAATAGTAACTAAGGTCAGTACTTGCTCTGCATCATATTGCACATTGTTAGAATGTCTTACTGAGGAAATCCATAGACCCATTTACTACTTCCGTCGTCGCCGTGTGGGGAGTCAAGGCGACCAATGTAATGCGATTCACCGTAGTCGTTCCACGTGATGATCTCAAGATATTCCGGTTGGAGCTTTAAAATCTCCTGCCATCGATTGTACCAAAGAGTGTCGCTGGGAAACACCCAGTTCTTTGAGTACGGCACCTCTGGCCCAAAGTGCGTAAAAAACCAAGGGGAAACGGGCGCAATGTAAGCTTTGTCGCCTAGTGCAGCGAGATAAGCCTCATCACCATCTTGCACAGTAACGTTGGAGCCTGGTTTTGGTGCTTTGTTATTTCCGTCATTCGGCCAAGCAAGCCAATTCAGGGCTCCATCTACAGGCAAAGACTGTCAGCAAACGTCGTTGATATTTCGTGCCGTCAACAGGACAGAATGTGAGGATAACTCATACCAAGTACCGAAAAGTCGGTTCCCATTTCTGGGTGGAAGTTCGGGGCGAACCAAACATTATTTCCGGCTGCAGTTCTCATCGCAGCCACATCCAAACCATCACCAGCAAACGATGACGCGACTATTCTGTCACCAAACTTCAGCTGTGCCGGCTGAGAGCCATATTTCGCGATCATCTGACCGACTGCCACGGCTTGATCTGTATGGTACCAGTTAAAGTCGAACGAGATGAAAGCTTTCATGCCATTTCTCTCAGCGGATTCGTATGCATATCCAAGCTGCTGGTCCGTGTAAGGATCAACACCAATGTTGAAGGCTAATGCATCGATTCCGATGGCTTTGGCACGCTGCATATCATCGTCATAGTCTGTAGATGATGTTCGGACGTAGAGAACCCCTATCTTGAAGAATACCTTAGTCACACAGCTTCAACAGAGTTACAGTAAGACATACCATATAATGGCAAAAGACCATCTTATCACCATTATCTTGTCGGACCGTTATCCCACCGCCAAAAGGTGATGGAACAGCGAGGGCGATGGGCAGCAAGGCGACTGTCGCAACGGCCCGAAGGGCTGCTTTGATAGACCACATATTGAAGCTATTACACGCAAGTAGAAAAATGTAGTCCTTGTCTTCCCTTATTCTTACAAGATTTGTTCAGGGAAGCCGGCTCTATTTCTACAGTTGTCGAATGGCATTCAGAACCGGTCGCCACTACACAAGCTACCTTCATCACCTGATGAAATCTCACAGACCCAGACCCCAAGCCGTCAAATGTTGAAGAGTATGACCAATTAGGAAGACGCCCGCGAACTCTGTACGCGCCTACCACACTCGATCTCTGATCTACCCCCATGCATGATTATGAACCAGTTGGGCTGCAACGAGAGGCAATGCCGGCCGCGAAGTTCAGATGGGTAGGATCGATTGTCGTTATTGGGCCAATAGCAATACTCGTCCATCGCCAAGCCTTCAACTATGCTCGACGTGTTTACCATCCTTGATGCGGGTCTGCAGAGATCCTTGACTGACCTCGACCGACTTCACATCTGCTACCTACCTCTTTCGCTTAATTGCTTGATTGCAGGAGTCCACTAACTCCAAACTTGGTGCATGAGCCATCGCGTATTACCAAATCCGCAAATACTATATTTGATCTTAGGAATCATGCTAACCGATACTTCATTATTCGTCTTTAGCATAGTGCCCAGGCTATCTGGGCCCAGCATGAGAAGAGAAACTTCATGAATTGCCGGATATAACAGCCACGAACGGAGTTACTGTTTACCGCCTACGACAATTGTAAGCACTTTCCCATGTCGATGCTGTTGTCAATTATGCTGGATTCCGGTATTAGAGGTTGCCTTACTCAAGTGTCCACGTCGTCATGCGCTGAGATGCCTGTTTACTCCTATCGGACCTTTTCTCAGGAGACATCATGCATGCTACTTGTTCGACACACGTACAGCGACCGGCCTTCCGGGCCTTAGCTCAAATCTCGGCGATGCTAGAGCGGGAATACCGGGGTCGCATCCGTAGAGAGTCGGCGTTGATATCTTTAGACAGCATTACCATGCTCACCATTATGACCTCAACTCGGTTCAGACAGTCTGTAGGCTAGTTAATTACAGCGATATGTTAATTAGCGGCCATGGAGGATATGGGCTCCTGCATAAATAGTCCGCATGTTAGCATCGTTTCACAGCACAACGGCATAGCAAGCCTATCGAAATGTATACATCTCTAAGATTGAAGCAAAAAGAGAAAAGGCGATAGCAATGCTAGGCTCTTCACGAGTGCCGAAAAGCCGAGGCTGCATTCCGTACCCTAAGCCATCGGGACCGACGCTGCCGGATGCGTCCACGAACACGTAGTCACGCGTGTTGCCAGTCACGCGTGTTGCCAGTCACATGGATTCAGAATAATCGCCCGATTATATTCGGTTTCACATGCAGTGGTGACATTCGCTACCACTTTATTGTTTGTTAGAGCCTAGGATGCGGAGGTATTTTAGATGGCACGTTTCCATGATTTCAAGGATATTCACCGAATGCTCAATGTCACTCTGAGGTTTAAAGTGGTCGTGGAGTGGTCGAATCACGACGACAACTTCTTATGCAAAGAGCTTAAATTATCGTAACGGCGCAGATCTCTCCCAATATGGCCATTTCTCTTTATAGAGAAGGACCGATTTTCAGGATGATGTTGGTTATGCGAAGTCTCTGTCCCTAAGACCTATTTAGGAGGTGGTAACTAAGCAACTACACTAACTGAGTTGCGAAGTAGCCAGCATGGATGCGCGAATCGGGAAGGAGATACAGCAAGGTCACCCTCCCCTCAGAACTCAAACAGCATGGGATCATCCTTTCCAAAAATAGAATGACGACTTCAATATGAGAAAAGCAATAAGTATGTGCAACTTCTCGACGTAGGCATCAGGTATACCGGTAATTTGAGCAGTGATAATTGAGTTTGTCACTTCGCCTAGAGAATCAATTACTCCAGTTAGTGTATCATATTCTTTCCTACTCCTAGAATGGCGAAGAGATTGGTTGCGGCGCTACTGGCTGCTAGTAGGTATTCTTATTCTTTTGAAAGTTACTTTCATTCGATTTTCGCAACTTAAAGTATAATATGGGACTGTCTTTTTTTTAATCGGGTAGATTGCCCATGGATTTCCAGACACGGAAAATCTCGAACTTGAAAACGAGAGATGATTAATTCCAAGTGTTCTAGTGCCATGGATGGTCCAGTCACAGACAGAGAAGCCCGTCTATGCCCATTTCATAGTAAGATAATATTTCCCCCTGCTTTTTGTGTACGCAGTTGTGGACTTACAGGTGAAAAGGTTGGAATTGTTGAAAACTACACAGTCGATGACTGGAAAGCCGATATCGCACAAGCCCAGGCTATAGGCATAGATGGCTTTGCGTTGAACTGTGCCCCGGAGAGGATTGATGACTACACTCCGAAGCAGCTTGCCAATGCGTACCAGGCAGCCGAGGAACTTGGTTTCAAGATGTTCATCTCCTTTGACTTCGCCTACTGGTCAACCGGGGATACGGCAGATATCACCGATATTGTTGGGAACTATAGTTCCCATCCAGCGCAAGCTTACTACAGGTTTGTTGTTCTCGCACCGGCTTTTGCCTTTTTGAGCTCAGCAACTGACTGATCTTTACATAGTATGTGATACGATTCTCGCCGGTCGTTCCAAAAATCAGTCTTTTAGTCTCTTTCACCTGCTAACATATAACAGATGACGGTGCCATCGTGAGCACCTTTGTAGGCGACAATATGGACTGGAACGCAGTCAAGAACGCGCTCCCGGACCAGAAAATCACGGCTTTACCAAACATCCAAGACCCGGCATTTCTTGCAAATGCTCAGACTGGCCTGGACGGTGCTTTTTCATGGTATGCTTGGCCGACTGATGGTGGCAACAGCATCATCCCTGGTCCCATGACCACTATCTGGGACGAGCGGTTTATCCAGAACCTCGCTGGTAGACCTTACATGGCTCGTAAGCAATGCATCACTTTATTAGGCAATACTCTACTATTCTGCTAATACCTCGCGAAAGCGGTTTCTCCATGGTTCTTCACACATTTCAACACCAAGAACTGGGTTTTCATCTGCGAAGATCAGCCGACTCTCCGCTGGGAGCAAATGCTGACACTGAAGCCTGAAATCGTCGAGATAGTTACTTGGAATGGTGCGTTATACCCCGATAATCCTTGGTTGTGCAACATTGTGCTAAATATGCGCTTCCCTAGATTTTGGTGAAAGCCACTACATAAGGTATATAACCCTTCAAAATAATACAACTCAAACCTTAAGTTTTGTACAGCTATCAGCTACGCTGACATATCTTCTTCTATAGCGGTAGCCAACCGAACCACTCCGACGACGGCTCGAGCGCCTGGGCGTCAGGATACCCACATGACGGCTTCCGCACGCTCTGGGCACCGTACATCGCAGCCTACAAGTCGGGCGCCGACTCACCGACCGTCGAGTCCGACCAGCTAGTATACTGGTATAGGACCACCCCCAAGGACACAATCTGCACAAGCGATACCCTCGGCCCGCCCAACGGAATCCAATATCTCGCGGACGTCGTGTTCGCGGCGACGATGCTCACAGAGCCCGCGGAGCTCACGGTGACTAGCGGTAGCAACGCACCTGTCACTGTGACTGTGGAGGCGGGCATCCATACTACGAATTTCACGATGGGGGTTGGACAGCAGAGCTTCTCCGTCTCGAGGAACGGGGCGGTGATCTTGAGTGGCACTAGCGAGAAGGAGATCGCGAGCTCATGCGAGAAGTACAACTATAACCCCTATGTCGGGGTTTTGTCTTCTGCTTGAAAGGGTCGTTTTAAATGACTTCTTGAACGAAAATGAAGACGGAGGGCGTGCCCTGTTTTATTGGGTTGGTTATAAGATGCCATACGGTGTGATAAATGTAAATAGTGATGATGATGGCAAGCTTTTATTGTGAATGGCATTCAGTCTCAGCCTATTATCGGACTACCTTTGTTTCCAACTTCAACTGCTATTAGGTCAGCAGAAAGCTGAGCTAATCATGCCAGCCTTTATATAGAAACACCCACGATGTCTCCATTCAAGGCAGTGTAGCCTTACACGAAAAATTTTGGTAAGGCCTTATCGCAGCAGTGATAGCAGCAAGGGTGATTATTAAGTGATAGAATACAGCAGTTCACCAGTGATTTTATATCGGTAACAGTGGCTAGTTATAAGGGGCTATTCTAAAATGGTCATGACTTCTACAAAGCTTGCTGAATCTGCAAGGCTTACAACCCTTGCGTAAGCCTTGTGGTGAATAATCTAGACCCCCACTGGTTGGGGGAACGCATGGTATAAAAGTATCCGTTCGTAATATAGTCAAAACAGTTGGTGCAGGTATAAATCTAGTGTGCCAGAAGTGAATATTCGTAAGAACCCTATCCCATGCGTGTACTGAAACTCTTATAACGCCCCCCCCCCCCCAAAAAAAAAAGAAACCTCGAAACTCGTTAGTTGTGAACCGCCGGTGTAGCAATGGCACCTCTGCTTGAAACTGTATATGAAGTAAAAGTGCTTGGGCTGCTGAGACTCGCAGCGGTCGCCGTTGTCTTTGGAGGCGGGCAGCTGTATGGATTTGGAGAGGTCTGGGTTCCACATGGAGGGGGAGTGTAGCATCTACGGTTCATGAATCAGCTGTGCGCATGATAGATATTTGAATGAGGGGTTGAACCGTACAGGTAGACGAAAGTTAGTGTATGATTGCACTCGGCGTAAGAGGCCCAGCACTCCGTGGAGCAGGCAGCCGATGATGTATGATGGGAAGAGGCGTAAACGTCTTTTACCTCCGGCGCCGGCGTGATTACAGGTGCAGCCCCCGGGAGTGCGGAGACTGTGGCGAGTGCACCAGCTAGGAGGATAACTGGCAACTGCATCTTGTCTATGTCTCGTCTCTTATTCTTATTCTTCTTGTTGTTTCTCGAAGTTCTTTTCTTGAGGTAAAGTACCGTGAAGTGCTAGCTAGCTAGAAATGACGTGTGTAGTAAGAATGGTTACGTTGTTGTCTGAGATTGACAGTAGAAGATGTATAAGTCGAGTAGAGGGATAGTTTGCTAGTTAAATCTCCGAACAAAGAGGATTCTTGAGGACGCTTGCGTAGGAACCCCCCTCATCTCATGTAACCAGTGAGGGCCAATAACTAAGATGAGTTGGCCGTGATACCAAATTTACCGAGGGCATGACAAGACCGGGTGATGTTGAAATTGATACAAACATCTTTCTGATAAGGGCCGTCGAGGAGCACATGTTTGCACGTATGTATGGTGGGTGTAATTGCAGGTGGCCGGGCGCCAACCAATGAGAAAAATGTAATCGCCGCAACAGGCAATATCTACCCGGGCACATGGCCCCGACAGCCAGGTACCGGTACCTTACCTCGGATTCCCCGGGGATAAGGCCCGGGTCCTTCTCCAATCAGATGCTCCGTCACGCTGCTGTGGCACGCTAGGCCTTCCCCAATAAGGAGTAGCTCAGTGAGTGGAACTGTGACCCCGCCTATTTCAGATCCGGCCACGCCATTTCCACATGCCCTACGTCAGTAGGGGTACACGACAGGTTGTTGCATACACAAGATATGTTTCTCTAATAGAACCTAGAAATTCTTGGGAGTTTTTAGTCAGGTATATAAAGTAACCATTCGTATCGGTGACTGTGACAGTGTAGCGTGGGAAGCTCAGAGGCACGTCACAGCGAGACATGGTCATATGCGGACCTGTAGTGGCTCGATGTGGTAGGTCGGAAGTGACAAGTACTCCAACGTCTTAAGAACTTACCCACATGATAATATGCTGTGATATAAGGTTCAACCCGGAAAGCCGGATAAGGCAGGGCCCAATCAAGGTCAAGTGGCTTTGAGCATTGATCATTCGTAGGGCTGAGATGTAGATAAGCTATAGACTAAACTCTGACAATCACCCTGAACAATCCAGAGAAGGCATGAGGTCTATTGTACACCTATATTCAACAAATATACTTAATAACCTCATACCCTTATATCTGACATTGATTGGGCTCATGGGTCTTTAGCAGTTGGCTTGGGCCGTTGAACCCTATACGGGCTAGGGTAGTCCGCTTCAATATTCAGTCATCAGCTCTTCACTACCACAGGATTGCTGGAGTGGAATGGTAACGCTTCTGCATGAAATGATTCGGCTGACCACCACGGAGATGTGGAGTCGAAGGAGATCTAAGAAGTCCACCTTGATGGTTCAACTTGGGACTGCCACGGCCCAAGGGGTGACGAGTAAGACTCCGGGTGGGCTCATTATTGGTACGCCGTGCTTCATAAGGAGCTCCACCACCAGGACCAAGCTGACCTTGAAAGGATCTTGATAATAGCGAAGGGCAAGCGACTAGAATCGGTGAGCACCAAGGCGGATGAGTGCGTCAAAAAGTCGAGCAGATGTGCTGGATGAAGTTTACACTCTACCTAATTAGCATTCTCCTAACTGGCGTTATATCAAGGCCCCAGGAAGCCAAGAAGAAGCGTTGCTTCAAGATAAACACGTTTGTCAATAGCTATTATATAATCTTAGATAAGCATCAGACCAGTAAGATGCATGCAGGAAATTTCAAAGCGGTTTGGACCGTTTTCGTTAAACTAGGTTGGGCCGCGATAGCCACGGTGCAATACTACTATCCCTACAAACTTGGTTGTTAACACTTTAATGCCATCTATCTTTCTTAATTCCCTCGTTATTTGCGAGCGAGCATCATGAATTGTATCATTGCATATATCTTCACTCGTAGAAAAGGCGTAGCCTGGCCTACGCCACGCCTACTATGCAGGTCTTTATCTCGTATCTATATAAGCCACTCAACAATCTCCCGACGTTACGTTGCAGCATCAGCTGAAAAAGAGTATCTTACACCTCAGAACATCTCACTAGAAATTCTTCCGACCCGAGAGCTGAACCTCCATTCAATACATTCCCACAACGAAGCTCTATTTACCGTGGCGAAATCTCATTGACAGGCAGGCATGGTAGGCACGATCGGGTCGCTGTACTCTAGTATATCTATACCCATGAGCCTATAACTTTTGCAGATTAGCGGTGCCCTCCAAATTGGCTATCAATTCGATCTGGTGGTGGAGAAATTAGATACACCCTCAGATTCATCGTAGCGACAAATACCTAGCTACGATCGAGTAAGACTCCTAACAACGTAGGTAACTCACGATGGTCACGTACGTGAGCCCTACGGCAGAGGATGACGTGAGGGAAGGCGAAGGGCGGGAAGCCAATTATACAGACATCGGAGACGCCCCGCCGACCTCGAACAATGATCCCTCTGAGCCTCGGCAGCAGAGCCACGACAATAACACCCCGAGAAGAAAGCCGGCCGAAAAAAAAAATATCTACCTAAGGCATGCTACCGGTGGCAACTTTACATTTCCTTTCAGTACTGCAAGGACATGGCATGTATGCCGAACGATTACTATACTATTGATTGAGAAGTTAATGGCGCTGGGGAATGGAAAAATTAATTTGGCAAGCGACTGATCAAAGCCATGTTTTCTGCCCATTTATCGCACAAAGGCAATACGGCCTCGCTGGAATCGATGGAAACATGCTCCTACCTTCCAACTGGGAGGAATTGGTACAGCCAGGTTGGTCCATAACCATGCAAATGCGAAAGGAGGCCCAAGATGCCAAAAAAAAGGGGAGGAAGATGTCTTGGCGGAGAAAGCCGACGAAGAAGCGAAACATAAAGCTGAAGAGGCAGATTTACGAGCAGAAAAGCCTCCGGTAAAATTCAAAGATGCAGTAGGGAGGAGGTTTACTTTCCCTTTCCATATAATCAAAACTTGGCTGGGGATGGAAGAGAGGCTTTTCTCCACGTGCATGTCATTGGCCCTCACGTCCAAGCCGGACATTATGATCTAATAGCCCCTAACGGCGAAATTATCCTTCCTCAAATATGGGAAAAGGTGATAGAGCCCGACTAGTCAGTAACGATGCAGATGTGGCCGATGGATCAGAGTCCACGTCCTAGTCCGCTACGGCCACCGCTACATCTACCAGAATTGACACTACGACCTCTAGCCGGCCGTGACTCACGAGTCACGGGGGCTAGCAAGTTACCCCGGCCTTCAAGCTTGGCTCGCAGATGAACATCAGGCACCCATACCGTACGTCACGGTGACGAAGCCAAAAAAAACCAAGCAAACCGCAAAAAGGCATCCTATCGTGGATGGTCGGGGGAAAGCCAAAAAAGAAAAAGAAAATTGACCTTATGAGCCCGACAGCAGGAGAAGTAGTTACGCCACTTGTCCCGCCACCTGCCGCATCCATCAAAGAGCCACCCCTACCGTTACCCCGGAAAGTTCCGTCTCGTGTACCGACAATCTCGACGGTTTCGGAAGCCGGCGAAAGCTTACATACCACTAGTGGCGCGTTCGACGTTCGACAAGACGCCCAGCGAAAGGACTTGATTGTGGTGTGCAAGTTGAAAACCTCATCGATACCACAACAATGGGTACCGAGACGTCAAACTTTCTGGCCAACGGAAAAACCAGGGGATTCATCAAATCGACACAAGATCGAGTCAGCTCAGGTGTATTTTGAGGGATTTACAGTTATCAATTCAGCACCTTTGGAACTTGTACAGCGTCCCGATTCATCGTCTGCGCTTGAATTAGAAGGGACACGAAACAAACAACTGCTCTGGTTGTAAGCTCCACATGATCTACAATGCCTGCTCCTACCCAACTAACGGTGGCCATAAACGGCAGGAATTACACTAGGAACTCAATGAACTTTCGAGAATTTGAAGTATGCTAATAGCCTTGAATTGTTTTTACGTTGCATCACTCACTATAATGCCACAGGATATTGCTTTGCATAGTCTCGCGCTCGAAACCCGCAACCGCTAGCTTTTTCACCACCTTGTTAGCACAAGTCCAAAAGAATCGATGAGGACTGGTATATAAAACCCGGAACTGTTTTAAGATGTGATGCGGATACAGAAGAGGGATTCAATTCGGTCTTGTTTCTCTCGCTCCCAACCCTGCATTCAGGCTCCCATGATGGGTCACTTTTGAAGGGCGAGGGAATTTGCCATGAAAGGAAATTACAAGAAGCGTTGGATCAGATTGGTATGCTATTCGTTTATGGAGGAGCCTGGTTCAGTAAGCGGACTCAGATGGCACAGACAAATCAACCGCTGTGGGTTCGACAAATATGGATTTTGATTGCGGGATCAAGTAAGTCAGCTTATACCCGAATATTGAATATGGACTCAGAAAGAAATTGTAGGCATTTTAACCTATAGTAATTATCCGGAGGATACCCTAATTACGGATAATATCACGATTCACGGTTCTCTACCCGAGACTGAAGATGGCGGCCGGTTCATTCAAGTCATGGACCAAAATAGAAGACTACTATTTATCCCATTGGCGAAATGCAAGAGTTTCTTTGTTAGTGTGTCAGGCTGTTGCTATTATGGTGTAGGCTGACGCTCTATTTAGGAACTCAAAGTTGCTGTGATTGAGAAACTAATTGAACTAGGAATGGAGAGAGATGACATAGATTATAGTTCACTTCATCTCTATCTGTCACAAAGTGAAGAGCTTTCACCTCGAAAATGGATTATGATCCTAAAACAAGGCGAAATTCCCTTGATAGGAGCGTCGCCAGAAAATGCCAGCACAGACGATGCTTCTCGTGGAACCTCCACATCGTCATCCTCGGCGCACAGCACCTCCAGCGGCACCCGGAGTGATCATTCGATTTATTAGATGAATCCCAAAACTCTGAGGAGAGCTATCATGAATCAAACCCCTGTGACGGCGATGTCGACGGGGGGGTTTTCTTACTATTGAGCCCGGAATCAATAGCAAGCAGTAAGTTTGACTAACTACCAGGCTTGTACTAGCCTTCCATGCCCTTACTATATTCCAGAGTGCGAATTCAATCTGCCGGAACTGAATCGAATAACCCCACCATTTCTCAGCTGGCTGGGTTCTTCCCATAGTCAAGCACATAAGGAGATACATGGGGGGCTCAAAGAAGCGATCACTCGAACGGAGTTGAAACTAATACGCATCGATGGAAAGGCATATACAGATGATCTTATGAAAGACCTATATCAGGCTTATGGTGAGACGGATCTTTACCATGCAGCCGAACAGCTAATCGTGTGGGCCTAGAATGCTTTCTCCGGATCGTAGGTCCCACCCCCTCTTCATCACGGTAGAAGGGTTTTACAACTGTTGACCTAAATCTCGGACTGACTACGAATACCTCATCAATCATCTAAACCGCCATTTGGACTAAAAGACCAAGAAGGCGATCCAAGCTCGACAGGAAAACCTACATAACGTTAAAAAAATGAGCTCGTGCCTTGTCTGTTGATGGCTCGCCGTCTAACGGATGCATTTAATAGAAGGCAGCTAATAAGATGCGGCTCTTAGGCTTAGAAAAGCATCAAGGACCAAGTAGTACAATAGAACGGTCCGCTAGATTAACGCCAATGAAAGATGAGATACGCGTGACGCGTTTATTTCTGGTCTTTGCACACACGTCAGTTTTAGGGCATGCATATATTATTTAATCATAAATAGTCATGACTATTCAGCTTGCAATTTGTTGCACGGAGGTCTGAGACCTTCTCTATTGCTACACCTATACTATGTACATACGATTCATTTATTCCTACAGTCCTGTAACACCATGTACAAGAGGGTGGCCACAAAATTACAAGGTTTATAATGTTATGTTAAGAGAAAGCTTACTGGGGTAAGAGAAGTATATACAGATTAAGAGAAGCTTCCTTCCCGGCCTTGTGAGATTCATGAAGTTGGGTGCTGCCGGGCGTCGCACGCGACGCCTTTGCGCAACAATATATTTTATCAGCCCCTACCCGTAGCTTGACACGGACACCCTTATATCACATCCCTTGTGACGGAAGGAAATTGATAGTTGATTGATTGGATCGGGGTAATGATGTCCCAAACAAGACTCTGCCTTTTCTGTTCATGTTTGCCTCATAGCCAATGACGTGGAGCTTCTAGTTTGCTCGGCCCATCCCTTTTAAGTCGCGGCATCTCCATCTAAATGATCCCTTTTCTACATCTCTTAAGGTTCCTTCGGTCATTATAAGCACAAATAGATATAGGGGTCCAGACATCATTACATCACGCCGCCGTAAAAGAGTCGTGATATGGGAAGTCTATCAGATTGAATATTACAGGATATAGTAGTACAAGGCAAAAGCGAGTTCAAGTGTATTAGTAATATGAATGATCTACTCTTTAATGAAAGATTTTTCAAGTTAAACTTTTCAGAACAGAGTGTAATCGAAGCATTAACCCATGAGATCTCTCGTTTGAAAATGTGTTGCGAGGAAAATTGATCGATATTGAAGAACCTATGGAGTATCCCTCAGGCAATAAAATATTATGAGCATTTAAAAGACGTCTTGGAGAGTTAGGGATATTTAGATGACACTATGCTTGTTGCCCTTGTCTAGGGAAGACCCATATATGTCAAGGATGAACTCAAAGCGATGTGACTTATACATGGTGACGCAATGGAAACAGGCGTTATTGCACTACCTGTCCCTCTGGGAGGACAGTTTTGGGCTATGAATAGGGTTCAATGAATGGTTTAACCTGTCTGACTATTTGACTCATCGAAACTCTTGAGTAATTGCATAACCGCCAACGTTGATGCTATGGGTCGGAGTCTCCTTATCCCTTCCTAGAAATTCACTCTGGAGCGATACACTACACAGGGAGTGTGTTTCCGTATGACATGATGACGTGTCATTGCTCCCTGATGTGCTAGGTACAACTAATACGAAGGTAGATAAATACTTCGCTTGCATTCTTAGATAACCATGAGCTTTCGTTTTCCTTTCTGTTTTATTTTTCACTAACAGCGTAACCCTAAAGCTCACTCGCCCCGCTACGAAACAACTTTTTTGCCTCTATCACTCGCCTCCTAATACTTCTGGCCTGCCTACTCTCACTACGCCGTGCCCAGGACACCCCCTGAAACTCACGTCTGCTTGCTTTGGTCGGAATAACATGGGTTAAGTTGCGCCCCTCAACCAATGTGTTTTCCAAATCTAATGCATTCTACTCACAGCCACAGAGGCGGATCTCACGAATTATGTCCCGCACGTCAATTTCGAAGAGCCAAGGCTACAAGATCTCTACCTTTCCCTTTGTGATCCCAGACAAACCACAGGCTTCGTCTGCCGGAGTCTGATCGAACGTGCGGCACAAAACTACCAAGTCATGCCGCCCATCTATAGATCATATAGTGCTTTCAAAGCCCACATCCATCAAGTGTATGAGACGGAAACTCGCGTCATAAGGTATTACAATATGTACAAAATACTCGTTACAGACTACCCGGAACGGGTCGACGCAATAGAGAGAGTTAAGAGGGACCACTATAACGCCTTCGGTACGCTATTCCTTTCTATTCTTATCACACCTCAAAGAAAGAAATTCCGACTGATCATATTACCCTGTGTGTAGAGACATACAAGAGACTATGGCAAGATATGAGGCATCAAATGGCACACATACCTGAAATCCAACTCTTTTAGATGGAATCGATTACGGTTTGCATGGGTCGGGGGAACTGACGCCTTTGGATAACTGGATGACGAAGCGGATACGGGCGAGCGTGAGGTGCTAACTCAATCTTGTCTGAAAACCGGATACTTGGTTGTCGATGGGTGTTTTCGCTTAGCGTTGGGGTTTAAGAGCCTGAGATGTTGTCGTAGGCTCTGCATTAATTAACTACGCAGTTACGCAATGTATCGGCGAGCTAGGCTATGATATAATAAATAATATGAATATTGTTAACCATATTCGACTATGTACCGTTTTATAAGTATCAAAATAATTGATTTGATATATTAGAAAAGGAGTGACGGCAATGATGGCTAGACTCACTAAGTTAGCCTCAAAATATAAGAGACTACACATGAATATTGTCAGCACTAGTTGTTTAAGCGATGCGTCGAGGTAATCTCAGACTGAATCTCGATATCAAAATTTGTTTAAACTGCTTGCCCCCGCCGACCCTTATAACGTTTAAATTTAGTTTAATGGCATAGAGAAACCTTAACAAGAGGAGGTTACCCTAATTTTATAATAAGAATCAAAGTAGAACGACCAACCAGAACAAGCTGATCGACCGATATATGGTAATGTACCTACATTTAATAAATATGCCTAATAACCTTATACCCTTATATCTAACCTTAATTAAGCTCATAGATTTTTAGCAGTGGGATTTAGCCTTTGAACCCTATACAGGCTAGGATAATCCGCTTCAATATTGTTACGATTGGGTCGATACGGGCCGGTATAGCCTTGGCCCGGGAGACCCCTTATATGGGATCTCCCAAGATAACTATGTATATAACATCTTACACTTCAGATCATTAGAATTTACTTTAACTGATCCCTATTATTGCTGTTGACGCTGGTCTAACTTCTATGAGATTACTCCACACCTGTAAACAAATGGGTTGTATATGACTAGATATTTAATTACTGCAATCCAGGACTTTAATTAGAGCGAAGTGGCTATCCACCAAAGACTTAAAACGAAGACCATCTATATTGCTATCTAAACAATCCGAAGAAAGCACCGCGATTGTACTTTTAAAACACCATACTTCGAATGCTCGTCGAATGTACTTTTTCTTCATTATGATAAGTTCGCCAACGTCAAATCCTTATCATTATAGAAATCTTCCCTGAGGTTCAGATGATAGTTTTTGACACTCCTAAAACGAGAACAAAATACACGATGCATATTGGATCCGCCTATATCTCCATAACGTAGCTAACTAATTCCTGTTATCAGAACGCTGAAACGTTAATCGCCCTCGGGGTGATGAACTTACCCGCTTTTTCTCTGAGGGACTGTGGTTGCCCATACCTTTGGTATTATGAACACCCAGCATGACTGCCAGGTCTCGGCTGTGGGTGACGTCCGAAAAGTTGAGCGACTTCATTTGTTGCTCTTCTTCTTCGACATCTTGGGTTTCTCGAGTTTCCGGAACTGGACAGTGTCGTACGTCACTGAACTGGTAGTCCGTACAGTACTGAAATCCACGGTTGTCGCAGGTTGGTAGTTTGTGAACTGGACATTGGAGAAGTCCGTCGTCTTTGGTTGCTTTGATCCAGGCATTATTGGGCTTGGTAGATGGCCTCTCATTCATGATAAGCTTGAGAACAATTGTCAAGGTCGAGGCTCATGCAATTGGGAGCTTGACAGAGGATGGGCTCAGTTTTATGCCCAGGGGTGTAAACTGAGACTTGTGCGTAGGACTTGAGCAAAGACAATGAGGCTCCAGACGAGCTTGGCCCGCCATAATGTGAAACGTATGGCAAGATTAGTGCCCGTTGAAATGGGGCTACAGGAATCATCTAGAATAAAGGATTCGGTCATACAAGTATTGTGGGTGATATAGAGTACAAACAAGCAAATGAAGCGGTGGTTTTATGAGGCTTCCTATACTTTGTACCATGACACCACATCTAATTAGTTCAGCACAGACTTCAGCAAAACTGAGTCTGATTGGCTATGTAAGTGTCCATCACTATGATTCACGGCAACATTCGTCATAGTGTTAGCAATGGGTTATTCCAACTAGACTTCCAGAGAAAGTTTGTGCTGCTGACGGGACGGGGCCCTACAGACACATGTAGATAGGCGAGGACGGACTGCCTCAGCCCGGCGGGCCGTGGCGTCCTGCCCGAAACTCCGGCCCTTCTAATTGAATACCCAGTGGCGTGCCAACTATATTGGGCCACACATACCCGAATGACAGCGGAAAGGCGCTTTGAGTTACGGATTGTCCACGATGATCCCCAGCATCGTGCATGCCAACCCAGCGACAAAATTTGGGTCATCTCGCTGAACAAAGTGACCGCAATTCTTTGCTAGGATTGGACCCGATGCTTTCTCTGGGCTCGTCAGCCTCGCGAGGCTTTCATTATAACGATGCCAGGTGGGATTCGTGTAATTCATGGATATGGAGATTGGTGTCTCCATTGAGCTCTGGAGACTTTCCCTAGCGAACCACTCTGGGTCATGACCAACTACAGTCACGAATGGTGGTTTCTCCGCAAATCCATGATGGAGAAAGGGCTTGCCTGCGTCAGGCAGCAATGCCGCAAGGTTACGCCGATCGAGACCTTCGGGGTTCTTGACGCTGGGGTGAAAAACCTCGCGAAATTTCTTGCGCGTCTCATACAGCATCTCGGGTGTGACGTCTTGCGGCAATGACCCGGGATCAAAATCAGGGCTGCTTGGGTCGGGGAATATGCTAACAAAGTCTGTATTGGCCATGATTGAGTCAAGAAGCAGCATGCCAGCTACGGTGCCGGGGTATTGCTGAGCATATAAGCGAGCGATGGCACATCCGATCGAGTTAGCGACGAACATGATGCGTTTCGGCTGGCTGTCGGGGTGCTGTGTGATCTGAGTGATGAGTTGTTGCAAGTCGCGTACGACATCGAGTGTATCATGCCCGTAGCCCTCTTCCTTGCCCTCATCACCGTCGCTCGGGTCACGATCAATCGTTCTCCCCTGGCCGTAACGATCATATGCTAGCATCTGAGGCCGAGCCGTAGCACCAGTGGTACTGGTATCTGCCATTTCGAGGCGGCGCAGCATCAGGGCCATGACGGGTAACCAGAATGACTGTGGTGCGATGAGTCCGTTGAGAAACACCACAAGGATATCAGAGCATCCCGATTGGCCGAGGCTCTGCACTTGAGAACACTCTAAACATGCTGTCGGTTTGGTGCTTAGTCTAATGGAGTCAAAGGTAATAGAGGGAGGCAGAGCGATTGCAGGCTGTGGCAGTATAAATGCCATATCTATTAATGTATGGGTTAGTGTTGATCGTGGAAGTCATAGAGCCATGACATAGAGTGTATCTTGATGCTGTCTCCGCCTGTACGGGGAGATCATGCCGTGTGCTAGTTGCCTGTTGTAACTGGACGGTACATTCCGCCCCAGCGCACGGATCAGCTACATCGGCTGGGTATTGTCAGTGCTCTTAATTCACCTACCTGGCACTTGAGCTGAGTACTAACAGGGGTAGCTGTGTGACCCTAGGTAGGTACCTTAGTATTAGTGATTAGACGGCCAAAGCCAATAGTGGTTTATTAAATAGCTCGACCAGCGAGTGCCGTATGCATAGCCAGCAGAAAAGAAGGTGTAGATGGTTAAGTTGGCTAGCGAAGGACCCAAGCTCCAATTATTCCTTTATACCCTTGCGCCCGTTTGCACCCCAACAGTACTTACCTACATAGGTAGGTAGAGTACCTTCGATTTGGATAACCCCACAGTAAGAGCCGGGGCACGGGACGATCCGTTTGAACTTCCATCCACTAAGTGACCGATGTACAAGCAAGCCTGAGCAAATCAAAGTATGAATCCTAGCTCACGATCTGTTCCGGCAACTCCAGCCGTAACCTACAGACAGAGCCGAGGTTTTACCCTAATGCTATGTACTGTAGTCATGTCAGGTACATTCAGTAGTGTCACATCGGTAGTAATTTTTATGAATATCTCCGATTGTTAATCAAGCTGGTATTCCCGTATGTCTATCGAGATCGACGGGTATAAGCAAAGGGGGGATACGCCACGTCCTCATATATGCCAGGGTTAGTCATGACCGTTTCCAACTTGTCGCCACAAGCGTATTATGTTGAACCGGCGTAATAACTCAAAAGGGAATGCAGGGGAGAAGGCAAGGGTAAAGCAAAAGTGGGATGTAGCGTCGAAAGCCGCACATCGTGTGCCTAATACAAGAGGCTAGGATCAGGCGTTGCGCTTGACTGTATTCACTACCATGTTCTGATGAGGCTTCCGAAATTCACATGGTCTATTCGGATTACTTCCGTCAGTCTATGGCTGATTTTAGTCTGCTTACTCAGTATGTACGATTAGTCTAGAAAGCTAGACTTCAAGTCATGCCACCATGTCTCATATCATGAAGGGTTGGATAACCTCATTTTGTCAAGACCGACATTGGCTTGAAGGCCACCGACACCCCAGGGTTGGCAAATTAGTAAGTAGTAAAAGTACTACAGGGTAGTAGTATTAAGGTAGTAGTACTACAGTATTATTAGTATTATTAGTATTATTAAATACTATTATAGTACTTTTTATTTATATATTAATTTTTTTTTTTAATATTTAACGTATTTCTCACTTAAACGAGTCACTTAATTAAATAGGCTACTTTTAAACCCTGTATAAAATCTATATATAAAAACCGTAATAACTTTGTTAATTTTATAGCTATAAACATATAATTTAAAAATTTAGGCTATTAACTAAAAAGCTATATAAATATATTTTTATTAATTTTACTACTATTTTATTTCCTAGTAAAATAAAAACCACGTTAAAACTTTAGTGTGGTTTTAATATAGCTATAAATAAAATAATAGA
>NPFG01000167.1:0-76999 GCA_002288965.1 Xylaria sp. MSU_SB201401 | reverse complement strand
TTTTATTCCCTCTTAATTTTTCTTCCTCTTTTTTTTTTAACCCTTATATACTTACCACCGCCGCCGCCATTTACTATACTATACTATTTATCTATTTCCTATTATCTTTTTTATATAATAAATCTTTTTATATAATAAGTTCTAACCTTTTATATATATAATATTTTACCTACTATATTTTATACCGCTTTTACTAAAATCCTAACTATTATTCTCCTTTTAAAAGGTTAGCAATTAGCTTTAATCTACTATAATATACTTTAATATATAGTTTTAGCTCTTTTAGGCCAGCCTATTACCGTTATATACAATTAGGTCACTATAGCCCAGGTAAAATTAGCACGGCTAAGCTATATTAATACCTTTTTAATTTAATCTCAAAAGGTGCTATTAGCTATACTATATAACTTTTATTATATATTAAAAGCTAAATTTAAAATAATAATATCGTTTCTAACGTGTATATAATTACCCAGCTACTTTGGTAACGCTTATAATAATTATAAATAGCGCAATTATAAAACATATTACCTGTCAAATAATCCCCCCCAGATAATAACAACAACAACGACAATAATAATAATAATAGTTTTATACTCAGGCGCCCTTTTCTTCTCCCCCCCTTTTATTAAAAAAAGCCTTATACGCTAAGCCGTTAGTTATACTAGCTAGCTAGTAATATAACCGGTAATCTAATTATCTTTTAAAGTATATATAATTTAATTTTTTATATTTATACAATTATTTTATTAAACTCTATATATAACGCTAGGTATATATATATATTTTTTTACTAATAATACTTAAATAAGCAGAGGCTCTAAAATAATTACCAGGCACCTTTATATAGTGTTTTAAGTTAGTAACCAGTTATACAAAAGTATTTTAGTAAAGCTAAGACCTAGTATAAGTAATTTAGTAATAATTATTACCCTGCGTTAGGTCTAATTTTTTATTATCGGTGTATTATGGTAGTGGCCCACCATAATCGTCGGCTTTAGGGTTGCCAATCTGGGAAACATGCGGGGTGCATCTTGCCCCGAAATGGTTGATATTACCTAACATCGCTTTACCTACCGCTTGAACCGGCCTTTATTGGCAATCGCCCAACCTTTACGCCTAACATTTAAATGAAGGTGCTATTTTCAATTCAGATATCAAGTTTAGATTGCAGCAGACGAGAAGAGAATACTATGACCAGCTCTATTCACGGGTTTCTCATCCTACGTGAGTATGTGGATGGCTGGTATATATCCTATATATGAAGTATTGTCTATTTTCACCCTTCGCCGAGCATATGTCTATGATCAATTATTACCGATCTCCCGTGATTTCCAAAACAATGCGCGACAATTTACTACATATCGATATTTTACGATCAATTCTAGATTGAAGCTTATTTATGGCCATGCGCATTTTGCATGAGTCTACACTTATTTCATGTAATCTTAGCTTTGGTGTTGAGAAAGGGGTGAGGGGACTTGTGTGTCGACCCCTCACTCAGCTGGTATTACCTAAAACAGCATTCTACGTAGCACCAAAATACCCATCTCAAAAAGTAGGTCCTTTCGCTGCCTCACGAAGCTGTCTAGGACTTGGTAATTTGTATAGTAACTGTTGAATCAAAATCGGCTCAAGGTATGTAGCAACACTGTGAGTACATCCAAGCATCAAGTTTAGAGATTCACGACGCTAAGGTCACGTAGAGCGCGACAAATACTAAGGCTGCCCACGTAGTCAGTTTCAACTCTCACCAATCCTGCATGTACCGCATGATAAGCCATGCTTGCTATGTCATGTTGAACTCACCTCATTAGTTCCGACGGAGGGATATACTGTGAAATTATTTCATCAAGGCATCGCGAACTTTACATGAAAGCGTCTACGGGATTGTCTTTCCCAATGGGCAAAGACGCAATCCCTAAGAATTGGCCACCAGCCGTCCCGTACCTCTCATATCCTTCCTTCGCGCCACATATCGCCAAGGCACAGCTCGACGTACTCCGAATACGTTCGCCGGACCTCACGGGGTCAATACCTGCCAATCTCCCTAGAGGCCCATGTTCCTTAGTGAAGATAATACCCATTAGTAACCCCTCGCATCCGGCGCACGGTCAAGCCGGCCTCTTTGCTGCCCGCAATCTCGAACCGGGGACGCTCATCCTCCCCTACTATGGCATCGTCCACTCGTCACTTCCACCCCACAGCCTCAACCACGAGAAGTCAGACTACGATCTTTGGCTTAACAGAGAGGCGAACGTTGCTGTCGATGCCGATAAGGCTGGCAATGAGGCACGGTTTGTGAATGATTACCGTGGCGTCCGCGAACGACCCAATGCCGAGTTCAGACTGTGCTGGGATGCGCGGAGTGGTCAACAATGTAGTAAGTGAAAACACATAAGTTCATGATTCGGCCTTTCTACGAAGCATTTTCATTGATGGTAGTGAATGCAGTGGCTGTGTTCGTCCTTCCATCGGGCAAGAATGCCTCCGCGAAGGCTGGTGCCAGCGGCATCGTTAAAGGAGCTGAGATACTGGTCAGTTATGGCAAGGGATTCTGGTCGAAGAGAAGGGAAGAGGATGAAGCAACAGTGTAACGACAAGTCAGATGACCCCGTCACAACCGATCATGGAGCTCTAGAGTCTAGAGAGACACAAGACAATTTCATCGTTCGCGTCAGATGCCTGTGGAGGGGTGATACTTGGCCACGGTAAGGGTATCAGGGTCTCGGCTAGACAGCCACCGAGGGACGGACATTGGTCGATTATAAATGCTACCGACACCCAGCGGGCTGGAAGCTCCTAAGCTAGGTGAGGGGAAGGAGACACAAAGCTCCAATTATCGATACAAATAAGGACAGTGACGTTTGGGATGTGGTATTCGGGCATTCAAGAATGGCCGGTGAAGACGGCTCGGTAAGAGGTCAATATCGTTGCCATGTGCCAATCCATGCATGGCAAGGGATTGACAATATAGAGGTCGTAGTCGTAAATTAAAATCGTTAATTAAAGTAGTAACGAACCGTTCCTCTTAGCAGAGCTAGAGGACATACCTACCTAGCTTACCTCTTGCTCCTTCTCTCGAACATTGTAACATTGTCAATATCAAAGAGCGAGGAAGAGAATGGCCGTATTCACTTTAGCTGCGGTAGCATAACGACTTATAAGAGGTAATATGGATGATTACCTAGGTAGGTTTTTGTTCCTATTGCACACAATTCTTGCATTGGATTTTTCGAGGCAGAATAATGACTAAACCTCCTCACATCTGGTAAAAATGATAAATGCAACTCCTGACAAAACCTCCTATCTACTGGCCATGCTACATCGATATTCCTAGACTACCGTCCATGAGCCACCAAAAGTACATGAGGTTACCTATACTCCCCTGTAGTGTACCACTCTGCTGTCAGCTAACTACAACTAGTAGCCCGTGTACTAGTATACAGGCGGAGATAAGAGGTACATCGGGGCTTGTCCTTACCCTAGGTTAGGTAGGTGCTCTGTGTCGGGTCAGCTACGCACAAAAGTACCTACTACGCTAGGTACGGTCCTTTGCGCCTCTAACCTGCATCTTTCTGCTGCACACGCGCAAAATTCTTTTTCCTCTTCCTCCCCCATCTTGTGCACTGCCCGGTTGGGGCTCAATTGCCATTTCCCAAGCAGCAAAAAGGAAAAAGTAATTCGCCGGAGTCCAGTCATCCGCCTCGGCCGTTCGAGTTCTTCCTCCTCCGTCTCCGTTCCGCCCCCGAGGCCCAAGTCCACCAGAGCCCACCATTTTTGCCTATTGCCCAGCTAGGAAGCTTCCTTTCGCCTGCTTTTTCACAAGATTGGAGGATTATCGCTTCGAGGTTCGTCACACCTGGTCGCAACACCATCCCTACATTTTCTCATCATTCTTATTGTTCCGACCTGTACCATCACAACATCTCGACATGCCGGCTCCTGCCATCATGTCGGTTTTCATTGCCTCCTGGCCATGTAAAACTTCAGCTCTGCTATCTATCTTTGTCGCACTGGCATAGCGCAGATGATGACTTGGGCGCATTTGGGCAGTGTCTATGTGTTTGCATCGTGTATCCGTAGTTATCTAATCCGCACCCAATTAGGAATCATTTATGACCATCTGACTGGTCTGTTGCGCTCTTTCGCGACTTCAATTGTGATTGATACCCCCGTGAATTCGCTCAAATTTGTCGTCTCTATCTCGATCGTCGCGTCTCTACCAGCGCGCGCCGACAGCGCAATAACAGTCCCTGGACACCCTCTATGATCGTCTTCTCACCCTGCGTTATCTCATCTTTACGGGGCCTCGCCGAGCTTGACACGCGCCTGGCTCGGCTAGCGAGGCATAGAGTCGCCCGTCATGCCTGGCGTTGACTCCATAGAACACGAGATTAAGGCAAACACTCACGATGATAGTGTACTACAGCAGTACCCTTCACCTATAGCTGATGCGCAAGATGCCACCTCGATCTACCCCAACGACCCCGCCGGCCACGAGCAACATCAAACCGAACAGCGAGCGCCGCCGCCCCAACATGGACACGAGCATCAACATGAGCATGAACATGAACATGAGCATAGGCAAGGGCAAGCGGGAGTAGGAGAGTCTGAACTCCACCACCCCGAGATAGAGACCCATACTATAACCAGTGCCGAGGAGCTACGGATAGCTGCGCAGCTAAGTCAGGATCTCAGTCAAGAACTCGCCCATAGTATTACAACCATTCTCGATGATCCCAATCAGCAAACAAATGCCAACGGCGGGACCTCTATGCACAATGGCATTGCGCAGCGCGAGCGCGATCATCTGGACCTTGAGCCTGAACAGCAGGAACTGCCGAACCATGACCACCTCGTCGAACAAGAACAACAACAAGGACGAGGGCAGCGCGAGCACGACGAACAGCTGGCGCATGACCTCAACAACCACAACGACCAAGGTCTGTCGCATCTTGAACAACCCATACCAGCCGACGAGTCTCCCGTAGGCCGTGCAGAGAACCCACGACAACCGTCTCAAGAACAATCGTCCCAGTCCCCATTCCTAACCGACGAGCAACAGCCACTTCAACAGCAGTCGCCATACATGTCAGATCAACAACAGCCACATCAGGGCCAACAAATCCACCAGCAATATGTTCATGATCAACATCCGCCACAGACTCATGCTCAACCTCTTGCCTCGTCGCAGCCACAGCCGTTGCAGCAACGTCCTCTGCTCCAAGCGCATGGGGCGCTAGATCACTTCGGCCAACAATACGCCGTCCATTCCCATCAAACTGTGCAGGATAACATCCCACCGCGAAAACGATCAAAAGTATCTCGTGCCTGTGATGAATGCCGTCGCAAAAAGGTCAAATGTGATGCTGCCTCAGAAACGGGTGAGGAGCCATGTTCGAATTGCCGGAGATCCTCCATCCAGTGCCTCTTCAGCAGAATTCCCCAGAAGCGTGGTCCAAGTAAGGGTTATATCAAAGAATTGGCCGATCGAATACATAATATCGAAGGGAAGTTGGCAAGTGAGGGAAACCTTGATTCACTTTCCGAACTTCTGGGAGGTGGCAGGCGCGAGTCGTCAGATATCTTCTCACCCTCCGCAGAACACGATGAGAATAGCCGGAAGCGACCATATTCTAGCATATCAGGTGCCGATTTCGGTACGCCTAATCCGCCACGACAGGGAAATTGGAGTTCAGACCCAAGACCAATTCAGCCTTACCAAACGCCATCGAACGGTTCCAAGACAGCGTCGTACTCCACCAACGGATTGACGCCACGACCTGTGTCTAAACCAGAAACCGATACACCATCTCGAACAGCTTCCTCACTAGACGATATCGCCATAAATCTCGACCCTTCTGCTCCTCCAAAGGAGTTGCTGAACGATGCCTTTGGGGTTTATCTTAACGTCGTACATCCATGCTTCCCTTTCCTCGCGGGCAGCAAAGAGCGCGTTGAAGCCCAACTATCTCAATGCCCATCGCTTCTTCAGGATGCCTTCATAGAAGCTTTTTACAGCACAATGCAGTCTTGTGTCTCGGCGCCGGGTTTGTATACTACGGGTGACATTGGCTCGACCACACGGGTTGTCGCCCAGTGGGAATGTGACGCGTCATCTCATCGGAGCTCAATTGCAAACCTTGTGCATCTTCAAACACTGATACTAATGACCATTGCTACTGATAATTATGGTACCCCATCTCTGAAAGGCGAACATGGCGGTCCCTCAAAGGCCTCTATCTTAGGGCGCGCCGTAGGATTAGCGTACACTATGCGTCTTCACTTGGTTAGCCTCAAGCCTATCTCTCGTGAGCAGGAAGATAATGAGTCGGACGAAAACATTACCATTCGCACGTGGTGGACGCTTGTCATTATGGATAGATGGCATGCCCTGTCAACTGCAAGTCCGTTGTTCATACCAACCGACAGTGTGGTGACCAGCCCTGAGCTAGTTTCAATACTGGGTGAGAATGTATATCATCTTGCACGTGAGTATTATGGTTTTCAATACATGAAATTTCATATGCTAACACTGACTTTTATTCAGAACTATCTAAGATATTCGGCCGTTTCTCCCCAGTTTCCTCGCACCACCCAAGGCACCTCCATCTGATCCAGCAGCCGTAGCAACATTAAATGGCTTCTTCAGCCTCTCTATCGACCTTTTCCGGGACTGTCTCCCGCCTAGCATATCACCTTCTACGCATCCTCTACTGCATCTCGTCTACTGGCATGCCCGGCTACTGTCGTACTTATTCTCGTCAAATTCGCTCTCCGAGGATGTACTTTGGGCTTGTAAGGGGTCTGCCGGTCTTCTTCTAGCCAACACAGCACTTCTGAGTCCCTTGAACCATCACTTCTTCTCCCTTACCACTCTAGCACTATTGGAGCTGGCTAGACTGGAGAAGACACGGGAAGAAGTGATGCCCATGCTCCAGGATCTCTTGGAACACCAACTGGCACCATCTACTTGGGACAGCATCATACGAGATCGCATCACGGAACGTCTCCGGCCTTCGACGGCGCAATCGACGGCTGATCAGACGTTGCAGCATCTAGCGGAGATGGCCACGGCGTCAGGAGCAGAAAGTGCGAGGACTGAGAACCCCGCTGAACTACGTGCGGTGAGAACGAGCACGAACTATTCAGACCTTGGGTTCGATCCACGGCCTATCCTGCAAACAGGTTATCTTAACGTACTCGCTGGTGTCTCATTCACCAGCAATGGCAGTAACGGATTAAGTTGACATATCAAAAATCACCTACTTATCATGCTCGCCGTACCGGAGATGAGAAAAGACGTCTCTTGCTCTGCGAGCCCATCGCGCGCCTGCATCATGCCTTTCGAAGCGACATCTCATGTATACATATTTGTAGTATATAAACACTTTTTTGGACTAACGAGGAGGGTTTTGTCAGCGCGTACGGTACGGTACTGTCATGGATAAACGATATCACGAGAATGATGGACGAGTTTTTCTATTTTTCTGGATTGGTTGGTCTATCGCTAGTCCGGCCAGTGGGTGATTGCCTGGATGGTGTTGTGTAATGATTGTTCAATCCGCCAACGACTTGACTGGCTGAGAACATGGAATAATCACCTTGTATAGTAAAGATAATCAAATCAAATTGTCTACTCTACATATGCTATGAGGCTACATGTCTGCCTGCCTACCTGCCTGCCTGCCTGCCTGTCTCGCCCTCATATTAGTGTACTTGCATCTTAAATGTCTAGTTGCGGGTATTCAACCAAGTTGTATTCGTGTCGCTAGATCCAGATTTAAACACGACAAAACATGTAAAGACCGGTTTCTAGTTTCTCCGCCTCTACTCAATATCCGAAGTAATACCCGTGGTGGCGCCTTGTGTTATCTATCCGGGTGACAATAGCCAGCCGGGAAAGGACGGGAGAGGGTTTGTTCGCTTGTTGCGGCCTTTGCCGGTTCGAGATAGACCCGGCCATCATGCAGTTATCGATGATGCCGGTTCGGACCGGAAAACGAAAAGCAATACCTATTTGGTTATTTATAATCATTTATTGATACTCACTTGGGTAATATTCATTCACCTGCATACTAGCGGGTATCTTTCTTTAGTTTGCTACATGATTACCTACGTACTTGCTCCTTCGATGCCCGGTTGGTCTGGCAGAGCTGACATGTCTAGGACGGATGGTACGTGGTTTGTGGTGATGATGGTTAGTTGAGGTGAGCCTGAGCACGAGGGCATTTTTGTATGTGCGTGCCTGGGTATTTGTTGGAAACGGTATTTCCCTAACTTACATCGTAAACTTAACCAGATTCCTCCTAGGATAGAGGGGGGGGCAAAAAATGACCTGATCCCAATTCCTTACCATAATCCAACTACTTCAGCCAGCCATAGTATATATCTAAATATCATCAGAGTCACAGAAAAGACATACCTAATATGAATCAAACCCTGACAGTTACAATAAATTGTTCTTTGCATTTTTATGATTCCCCCCTCCGGACATGCTATGGCTGGTTGCAGCGGTTCGAGTTTCAGTGGGAAGTGGGGGGTCGACTCGGCTTTTTCCCTTCCCTTACCAGCAAGCCAACTCTGTCCCGGCGTATCCGGGCTTGTACGGGAGAACTACTACGGTAACGGCGGCTCGGGCCTATTATAATCGCCCATGTTCAACATGTGGAACGATACTAACTGCCGGAGAAAATAGTCGGCATATTATCGGTCGTCTTTGGCGGACACCATTTCTCGTCTATTATTTACTGATTCCATTGTAAGTCTCTTAGTGGTAGCGCACATACAGCTTCCGTACCTAGTGTAAGCAAGGGACGGGTACTGGGTGAATAGTATATAGTGATGACAGCGTTGCATCCAGTGCCAAGCACCGTCGGGATTCGTTAGCATCCAATCACAAGAGCCCTTGATGCCCAAAAAAGGCAAGAAGGCGAGGAAGGTCTTGGCGGGGTCTGTGTAGTTGCTGTGAGCAATGGGCTTAGGTATTTCCAAGTTTCTTCTTGTTTCTTTTCCTATTTCTTTTCCTAAGTAATGAAATGCAGATGGATAGGTGAAGTTATGATGAGATTTCCGAGCATACAACAATGCGCCAGCTGGAGAAGTAGTTGGAACTCGAATGAGATTATAGAGGCATTGTTATATGTAGTAGTTGTGTTATCAGAACCCCTGGTCTTGCATTGATAGAGCTGTATGTCAAAACTTCGACACAAGTACCAAACAGGTTTGACGCGCAGGTCAGAGGACAGGGTTGGCATCACCAACATCTTCTTACAGGGACCTCTGATAACCATGTAACAATGCTACTCCAACACGTCCTGCAACATTACTTACCATCTTAGTCGTTTCCTAAGCATCTATTTTCATACTTACTAATTTATACTAGTCTGTATGTCCGTCCTTGTTGAAAAAGGCATGTTACTAGTTCCGACAGACAACTGCTATTTCGTCGAGACCAATATCCAACATCCAGTACCCCAAGCACGTCAACGACCTTCACAACACGGGGTCGCCGTGCTGGCTCCGTCCCAATAGGTATGCTTCGCAAGCAGGCGAACGGGCCGAGCAGCCCGCAGCCGCTTCCAATTACCTATTCCAGGGGTGAAGTTACTCAGCGGCCCTGCCATGACATCACTCTATCGCTTTTTCTCCCCTTCTTCAGCGAATTCTTCACCGCGCCTGAGATAGACGTGATAAGCAAAAATGCTATAATAGGTATCTGGCATGCCATACGCTGCCTACCTAGGTACATACATATAAGCCTGGCAACCCCCCAATTTTTGCGCCATCGTGTGGCCGTTTGTGACGGGCTTACATTACATCCTGGTCAGATGACACATTGAACATGTAATGATGAACGAACAATCGCCGTGTCCTCGGCGTCGAATATTTGGACTTTGCCGTGCCTGCTTCCTCTCCTCTCCGCATGGTGATTGATGATGGCGTGAAACCATACGACGAGGTCGAGACCACGAGTCAATCCCGTTTTTTTCCTTGCGCCTCGAGGATGGCTAGCGCAAAGAACGAATGGTCTGGCCTTATTGGACGTCGCATTCCCATTCCCCGGGTAGCCCTATGGTGATGGGTGTCTGGAGAAGCGGAGAACACCGGCCGCATGGTCTGTTGAAGGATCGCGGTCAGGAATGAACGGCGCATTTGTCAACGATTTTTTTTTTTCGGTGGCGGCGGGGCCCGACGGCCACTGTCATCGTCATCACAAATCATCGTATTTGCCGTGATCAAGTCATCTGCAAGGCCAAATTTTTCTTTTCCCTTCTTCGCCATGCTCGATGTCGTCGAATAGGTCAGTGGAGAGTTGCCGAACAATCTAGACATAGCGCCTCCGCATATGTGCGACTGAAGATACAGACGCCGCTTTTATGCATTCGGAAGATCGCATGAATCGAAAAGGGCCACCTTAGTCAGGTATCGTGTTACCTGCCATGGCTAAGCTTTTGTAGGCGTAAGGGTCCTGCTTACGCGAGTCCAGGTGATATTCTCCTACAGACCGGTTTAGGTAACCATTACAGCTTCATGACAATAAGCTGCCGAAAAGGGTAGCCTCACATTCATGCGAAATTTTCTGAAATTGGCAGCGCTCTCTGGATTGGTGTGAAACTGAGTTTTTGACCACAGCTTTTGCCATTCTGATGCTGCTATCCAGAACCGGTGGAAAGTTCGGGGATGACATTTCCATGTTAAATGGTATCGGCCAGGGCGCTGCCCCAAAATAGTAAGATTGATTGGGATATCAAGAGCTAATAAGTCAAAGTCGCTTCTTCTGTCAAATTGCCCAATACATCTAAGGTATCATTAAAATGGTAAATATCTTGTTAGTCACAGACCAGTGAAGCTCCTCAGGATAACGCCTGGAACCCCTTCCTCTCCCCAGATAATCAACCGTGTCCTGTATCTTAGGTCTTGGCATATGCCAAACTATCAGAAGAGTTACCATAGCCGATTGGATTCTGACGGTGTCAACTGTGCTGTGAATGCAAGTGAGCTCAACCCTTGCCCCAGTACGGTCTGAAGTGAAGCATGTTGCATGCCCCACCGCTTAATAGACAGAACCTTGTCAAAAGATAATAGGAAGATGTTAGTAACCAACGCGGGGCCATAGCGGGAGTTGATAGAAGGGGTCTGAGGATGCCGTGATACATAACTTGTGTAGTAGTATAGGGGTTATAGAGGACAATCGTCTGACGATACACGCATCGCAACTTGCGGTCCACGAGACTCCTTTTCAGTAGAACGAAGACTACAGCTCCAGGTTTTTCAATGCCAGCCTACCAATCTCATCTATGCAGCTAGTTAATTTCTATATACTCTGAACATATCACGTTCAAATGTTAGTTAAGCTCTAGCTGTCCCATAACATCGAGGACCCCCAAATGAGTGTACCGTAGCAATAGGTCGAAATATCCTTAAGTTACACAACTAAATGTTCTTCTATTCCACAAGCCTCGAATCGTTCAGCGCCAAACTTCAATAAGCTATGCCATTCATTGGTCGCAGGTTAATCCGCTTATATTCAATGGTAGCGCCGCACCAAGACCGAATTGCATCAACGCTAGAGTTAGGCGGTGATGTAATAGACTGTTTTCGATGGATGCCCCCTTCAACTTTTGTGTGTATGGGGTAGTGCTGGGGCTGGGCGCGTAACTACAATGGGCTTCTGTGTGCTTTGCTTGCCTGCCCCGGGCAATTTGACTGTCTAGGGAGATCCGAGCACGGATAAATCAATATACTAGAAGCTACGTGGAAGCGGCCTACGATTTCCTTTTCGTACGAGACGAGTTCCAAGACTGCCTAGACAGCGCCGTCTAAACAGCCTAGAGCTTGGCGTATGCGGACAAGTCGATGGTTATATATTACAGGTGGATTAACACTAACACAGGAAGTTCTCCTACTACTGTGTACATGACACAGAATAAAGTGTGGTAGTGTAGGTGTGTTATCTCCCCAGTGCTGAATCTGCTGTGTATTGCGATGATCCATACGTGAGCTTGGCGAGTTCTCGCCTATCTGCTTAGACGGGATCTACCTAGGCTGTGCGCGGCATTGTTAGTGATCTCACGATAGTTAGTAGCTATTAGTGCGTACATGTATACATCAGGTAAGTCGACAAGGTCAGTTGAGGGGGTACAGCGTAGGCAAGAACAGACCGGGCGGCACGCAGGAGCAAGCTAGAAGCATAGTGCAGAAGACGAATTCCACTTCAATAACAATATAACATGCATATGTAGTACCTAGCCTCCCTCCTTCTCCATCCATCGTAACACTTACAGATAGATAGATAGATAGATAGATAGATAGATAGATAAATGCCGGGATAATGCTTCAATCAACGTTGCTTTAGGTGTCTTGGGTGTATCATGGTTATTATTACAATTAAGTATTGTTAGATGGTTAGCTAAGAGAAGACAGTCATGGGCCCGCAAGTCAGGTCAGTCCGCCCTGTCTCTGTCTCTTGCTTCTGCAATGCCTGCCCATCAGAATCCATCCATCCATCCATGGCGCACCCCCACACGCAGCCGACCGACGGAAGAGTCGACGTGGTGTACGACTAAAGTATGCGTCTGTATGTATGTACGTACATAAGTCCGGCTAAGTTTTTTGCTGTTGTTCTCCATCCCACCCTACCGATTCGGTAAGAACTTCAGTGGGCTGAATGAAGAGCAGAAACTAACCCTGCCTATCTAGTTGCATGAGGCGTAAATCCTTGAGCTGGGGCTTGCTTAGCAGGCACACCACCAACCATATTGGATACAAGAGGTAGAGCAAGGGTAGATCGCCTGCTTCGATTACTTGATTGGGTTGAGCGATCCGAATAAACATGGGTGGGCAGGTTCGTGCGATTTGTGTATGTGCATACTGCGATACGGTTGCTCACTATCTACGGGCATATACGTCATGAGATGGAACACGCCGGGTTGTATATGGGCGGGCCCGTTAGGAAATTGTTGACATGCGTTTTTGTATGTATCCCGTCATGCTGGATTTGAATGACTAGATGTCGGTTAGCGAGGCGCGTGCCGAGGTTAGAAAAGATGATTATGTTGAGGAATATGGAAAAAAGCTATAAAGTCATGTTACCCTTGGGGTGGTAACATAGTCAGCCATAGTTTCTGACTCCTGTCTCTCACCAGGGATGCCAATTTCAACATCTCGGAAACGGCGGCTCATCTCGTCGAAGGGGGGTTTCGATGGCGCCGAGTCAGGGTAGTACTCATGTCAGAGTAATTTAGTGTACAGGAGGTTAGTAGCCAGGGAGGACACAAAAGCAGGAGAAATTTTAGGCCCGGTGTCGGCGCGCGGATAAGCGCAAAAAAGGTGGGATCCAGAAGGGAAACGAACGATCGCTAGAGTAGCCAACAAAAATTACCAGAGTAAAAAAAATAGAGACGAAGCTAAGCAGGCGTCAAGGAGGGGCGGACTTATTTCCCCTTCATGAAAAAAGATGGAGGTCTCCTCTTCACCACCTCAGAGGGTTCAGTAGGTATCGCGATAAGTTGCCGAACGAACCCCGACGTATGTTGCATAGAGAGGGAAAGCTGTTATGTGTAGGTTTTTGGCGTCACAACCATCTGTGCGCGCCAGTCAGGTCGGTGACTACACGTATGAACGCAGTTTGTATTCTGTTAGACTTGGTTTCCCCCGCTTCTGTCCATTTCTATATAGCAACCAACGCCCTCGCCAAGCCGTTTCGTGTCTACCTTCTAGTCTTGTAATGCTGCAATTCCTGTCCGAAGCAACTCCTTACTGCTAGAGCTGTTGTCACGTGTCGCGTGTAGTCTAAATGCCCACAAGGGTTGTCGTAAATGCTAAACTATGTGCAGCGGTGAAGAAAATGGGAAAAGAATTCAGGAAGCAAGAGAAATCGATGGGGTCAACCAGAACAAGACAAGCATAGCTCGCCAATGCGAAAACACCCCTAACCCCCAAGTGCGAGAAGTCACCAGACCGACCAAAACCAGCACCGACTGGTAGTGCGAGAAGATAGAAAAATAAAAAAGCAACCGATTAAAATAACCCCGCACCGCCGAGGGGAACAGAGCGCTTGCAGCTTGTGTCCATGTTCTCGACTTTTTAGTTTGGTTTTCTTTTTGCCTTCCTGCACCAAGTATCCGTGATAAAATGGTCGTGCCAGATAAATGAGATAATAGAGACGAAAAGGTCGTGACCGGATTTAACAATGGGGTATAAGAAGAAGCATAACTACATAAGCTTCTTAGATGATCATTGCCGCGATGTAGCATAAAGACCGTACTCCCTAGAGACCTCCTGTGTCATAAGCTTGATACGTCATTACTTTACACAATGCTCGTCGAAGCATGTGAAAGAGGTATATGTGCCCAATCAGTGATGTTTATACATTACTGTCCCACAAGGCGGTGGTGATAGGATCGGGTGAATGTGAGATGCCGTCGTTGAAATTGCTCATGCCCCAATAAGCGTCGTCCTCTACGTAACCGGCGTCCTCGAGGGGCGTGGGGATTGATATGAATTTGCTCGCGGCGGCGGTCCCCTTGAACTGGTCAAAGTCGAGATTGCTGAGGTCGTTGCTCGTCACCACATTATCAGGCATACTCATATAGCTTCCTGACGCGCCGCTCCGGAAGCCATCTAGCGGACCATCGTTGAATGCGGACGCAAAGTCCTCGGCCTCGGAAACGTCGCCAGAATTTGACGTCAATGTGGGCTCAACGGAGCTAGCTAGATCGAATCCCGCATATGCTTGCATGGGATCGAAGCTCGACGAGGCTAGGCTGTCGCCCCCATTGACCTCGAGACCATCATATTGTGCCCAGTCAACAGAGACGGCGCTCAATCCCGCACTGAAAATGGGGGCTTCGTGGTCGGACAAACCGCTGCTGCCAAACATATCAAATGCGGGATTATATTCCGGGTAATGAATGCTAGACAGATCTAAAGGCGGAAGCTGTCCATTTAATTGCTGAAATGACGAACCTCCCCCCATCAGAGGGGATGCTTGCTCGGATTTGATCATACGCGCCTCCAAGTCGGATGAAGAAGTCGTCGTAGTACGCGAGCGACCGCTTGTCTTCCCGTAGTGGACGAGGTTGTCTACCGATCTCGTTCCAGAGCCGCTTCCAGTTCCTGTACCATGTACGGTGGCGCCGCGATTTAGGGTATAGGGGCCACAGTTGTGTGAAGGTCTTGCATGTTTGTGGGTGGGTTTGTGATGGCCATTCTCGTCGAAGCTAAGTAGAGGCTCAGACTTGGACGTGTTGGTACGACGGCGACGGCTGCTACTGATTGCCTTAGGCTTGACCGCTAACGGCTCTGTCTCGGACTCGGACTCGGGCACAGGATCGAGCGACGACTCTTTCTTTGCGCAACACGTACAGCGCCCGCCGTGATTGCAACAGCAAGTTTCTACGCCGGTCAGAGAGGAATAGGGAAAAGCAGAATTTTGGGAGGGGATTGGACGGGTGCGCTCACCTTTGTGGCCTTCTATTGTAGGTTGCAAATGCGCACATTTATGCGTCTTCTCGCCGCAGTCGCATTTTACATGTGAAGACCGCGACTTGCGCATGGCGCGACAGTGGTGACATTGCGATACCGGTCGACCCTTTTTGTTGATGTGTTGCAGTGGCCGGTCTAAGCAAGAAATGCCAATTCGGCATTTGCGTTAGCCCTTTGCAATTCATTCATATCTATTGCACTGAATTTGGGTGAAGAATGCGCGAGTTGGGAAACAATTGGAGCGAAAACGGGAACGGTAGCGTGGTTGAGATCGTCTGTTCTCAGTAGGCGAGGAAGTCGACATCATAGTATGCCGAGCCATGCCGTACTCGATCAGGGAAGATTAAAGTGAATAAGTGCAGGCCCGGGAAAAGAACCCAGCTAACCGGATAATGCGCTGCTCTTAACCACCATTATAGCCCCCAACAACGAGGGACAATAAAATGATATTCCGGATGTTGAGTGGTGGTCTGCAGCCTCAGGCCAGGAGCAAGTGAGAGAGGGAGGCGTTGGGAATAATAAGACAAAGGCGATAATCGCTCACCTGCGTGTTGACAATTGCTGACCCTGTGTCCGCGGACACAGGCTTCGCAGGCCCATTTCTCTCCGTTGATTAACATGGTCTCTTTTTTTTTGTCCCTTTTTTCCTTTTTCTGTATCTCTTTCCCTAAAGTCCTCGCTGCTTTAAACTGCCGACGAAGATGCCCGTAACACCTACTATTGCCAAAAGCATAAACGATGTGACGTCCAACAAGACTATGACAAAGGTTCGATGCACAGAGCAACGAACGTCGTAGTCTATTGTGGTAAAAGGAAAGAGTAAGAAAATAAAAATATAAGTAAATAACAGTGGTGACGCTAGGATTTTAGGAAGAGGGCAGAAAGAAGTAGTAAGTAGTAAGTAGGTGGTCAATGACAACCGGGTCGCGAATGTGTAGCGTAATAATGTATATAATGATATACTTGGTAGTGTATGAGTCCGGTATAAGAGTTAGTGTAGAATAGCCAATAGCCTGAGAATAGCTGAGGTGCGAAGTGTTGGGTTGCGCTACAGAGACTCAAGGCGAAATGGCGAATAGGGATGCTGTGTGTCGCTGCAGTAGAGCGGGCGCACGCGCGAGACGAGATTGAGACGAGACGAGCGAGGGAACAGGGAACAAAGGGCCGAGTAACGAAGTCGAAA
The DNA here is from genome assembly GCA_002288965.1 of Xylaria sp. MSU_SB201401. Classification (NCBI taxonomy): domain Eukaryota; kingdom Fungi; phylum Ascomycota; class Sordariomycetes; order Xylariales; family Xylariaceae; genus Xylaria; species Xylaria sp. MSU_SB201401. Next base: position 60,324 of record NPFG01000167.1, on the reverse strand, counting down.
CGGCTGTAGAACGGGGAAAACGGCTCTAGAAAACCAGATGATGTCTCCGTTGTTACCTTAGCCTCGAGCTGTCTGCTTTGGGACCGACAACACTAATAGGACGAGAGTGGATAAAAAAGGGGGACACGGCGCCCGCAGGACGTAGTGTAGTGTAAGGTAGGTAGGTATGTAAGTGGTGGTGGGAACCTGGCGATGGAGAACCAGCCGAGCTATGCGCCGCTGTTCATGACCTGCCTCGGGATCCTAATTACTACAATCAGTATTAGGGGTCCTCCGTCTTATAGCAGCTCTCTCGGCCGGATACGCTGCCCAGACAGTGGGCGGGATGCAAGAGGTACTACACTACACTACCTGGGCAGGGTAGGTAGGTATATCCCGTAAGAGTGAACGTGTGACGGAGTACGCACTTGGGTTAGTTTCGGCGTACGTGTGGGTGTTAGCGTGGTCGAGTAGCAACTACTCAGTAGCTATAGCCCAGGTATCCTCTACACTACCTGTACGTATGGTACGCGGTAGGATGGACGGGGATGGGGGGCGGGTAGACGGGGATCGAGTTTGGGGGAAGGAGATGAGATGAGATGGGGGGCTCAACTAGGTGCCAGGGTATCGAGATATGTACGTTGGTTGGCACGCTTGCTGGCTTTGCTTGTTGTAGTAGTAGTGGTGGTCGTAGTATCGTGCACAAGAGGCACGCTACACCAGGTGTGTATAGTTAAGATCGAGAGCTGAGAACAGGGTCAGACGGGGTCATCTATACATCGCACTTAGTAGTGTACAGTTGCAATAGTCCGCCTACTTACAAGTGATAGGCGTTGTAGCGTAGCGGTGATGCTGTATCAAGTTCCTGAGTATTCCCTGTTGCCTTTATCCCTGGCTTGGCTTCTTACAGTAGTTGGGGATTTCTTGCTCGGGGCTCCTTGCAGGGGTGGGATGAATTGTCCGGAGAGACAAAGGCCGGAATAGTGTAGTAGTATTTAATGTAGCGTAGACAAGAATAAAGAGGCTCTCCGTCGACCAAGATCCCAAAGTGCTACTACTGCTGCAAGAAGGGTAATATGAAAAAGAAGAAAAAAATTCAAAAAGCTAGGCGCGGGAGGGCCAAGTGCGGCCAAGCGGCGCCTGCAGGAAGAATAAGGACCACCGGCTGTGAATGACGAGTTCTGAGTGGGTTGCGTACCGAAGTAGTGGAAGAGGAAGTCTATTGGGTAGCACGCAGTATGTAGTAAGTCGACGATCGGCTGCTGGGCCAAGCTCACAGAAAGTGGTGTGCGATTGAAGGTAGTCCGTCCCTCCGTGCGTCCGCGGACTGGCTGGCTTTAGATGCCTACAGATACTTGTCGAGGTCCCGGCCCTGATCGAGCTTGGTGATAGCAATCGAGCTTATTCTTATTGATGTCGGTTTTTTTTTGGTGTCTTGCTTGATTGCTTGCTTGCTTGTTTGTGTAAGCTAATTTTCCTCACCTCTTCTTCACCTTCTTTTCTGCTGGTTCTCTTCTTGCGCGCGCGCACACTCACACACAACACACACACGCTCTCTCTCTTTCTCGCTTTTCCCTTTTTTGGTCTTTCCCCCCTGTGATTCCCAGTTTGGGTAACGTGACGGTCCCATCTACGGGATGACCCTGTATCGCCAGAGACCCAGAGAGCAGGCGGACCGAATGCTGTTCTTGGGAGCTGGGAGGATTAGGTAGGTCGGCTAGCAAAGGGAGCTAGCCAAGCGGGTATCGTGGACTACTGTAGGACCGCAGTGTCGTGTACACTACGCCAATGGAATGAAATGCAGCAGGGAGCTGAGGCAGGTGAGCAAATGTGGTAGCTGAGTAAGTATGTAATACCAGGAATACCAGGTACGTGTATGCAACCTGTACGGCCTAGCCTGGGCGTCGGTACTGATTGCAACCGTTGTCCAAAACGGGTCAAGGTAACGCTCAATGGTTTACGTCAATCTATCAGTCAGCCCAGTCGACCAGTCAGCCAGTCAGTCAGTCAGTCAGCAGGTAGCAAGCAAGCAAGCAAGCAATTCTCTGTCCGTCTTAGGTATGGATTTCCAAGTTGTTAATTGGACAGGTGGGTAGGCATGTAGTGTAAGTGAGTAAACTTGGTTCATCCCACAGCTTGCTCACTGCGCCTAGTAGCGGGTAGCTGGTAGGAAGGCAGATATGTGCTGAACTAGGTATTCTTTAGGTACTGCCGTGCAGTATGCCGTTGGATCTGGATTGCGTTTTGCTTCGTGCTGCCCCGTGTTGATACCTCTGCCGTGCTGTAGGCCAGGGTGGGAGATCTCTCTCTTTGAGTTTCAGAGAAAGCCCTTTGCGGCGCCTGGAGTCTCTTTTAGTAAGAATGGCCGAACATCTCAACAACATCAGCACCGTACTGTATGGGGACCGCATCCACACAAAAGGATAAGTTAAGTCCAACACAGAAGCAGATCCTAGTGCACGAAAAGGAGACATGGCAGTGTGTAGTGTAATGTAGTGTAGTGTAGTGTAGTGTAGTGTAGTGCAGTGCGGGAGAGCGCAATACGGACAATCGAGAACGGGGCTTGAGGAATTGAGAATGGGCAGTTGGGAATTGGCGGCGGTGCTAATAATAACATTGACATCGACAATTGACAACTAGGCTTGGGTACCTAGAAAGTGTTTGGCTTAGGTGGGGTTGGGATGATCGGGATACCTATCTGACAGTGGTAGCGCAGGTACCGGCAGTAGAGGAATAGACAGCGGTAATGACCTGCTATCCCGCCAGAAGCGCCGGCTAGGCTAGGTCATCAGTAGGTATCTCCAGGGCTGCTAGGTACGCTAAGCCACCGTACTACTGCAGTACCTAAGCGTACCTAAGCAACAAACAGATACTTACATCTAGCCAAGAATTAAGACTGTGATCCAATACAGTAGTAGCATAGGACCAGCGCTCACTTGAGCTCCGACACATGTAGTGTATCAGAAAGCGGCGATGCGGAAACGCGGTGGATGAGTACCTACCTAGTTACGGAGAATGGAGGAACGGAAGACCGTGAATAGAAGATGAGGTACATAGGATAGGACTGAATGTTCTTGCCCTAGCTGAGGCAGTGACAGAACGAACGACTTACACCATGCGAACGTCTAAGTGGCTAGGTAGCTAGCTGCTCACTTTTGCTCTTGAATGCTGTAGTTATAGGTATCTATAGATACTGTACTGTAGGTAGGTAGGTAGGCAATAGGCTTGTTGTAAGTGTGCGATAGAGTATAAATCGAGAATAGATCTAACCTATCTAGATGCGGATATTCGTGTAGGTGTAGTCAAGCTTGGTCGGTGTAATTATCTACTATGTAGTAATAATTCCTTGCGTTCACCCATTTCACTTCCAACGGGGGAAACGCAGGGTGTTTAATAGCTCGATCAACCGACATCCTCTTTCACCCTTGGGTGTCTCTCTCTCTCACGGTGACATGCGTTTGTCGTCGAACCGGAGGAAACGAGCGACGTGAGTGGGATGGGTGTGACGGGTGGGATGAAGTGCTATGAACTTGTGGCCGGGATTCCATGGATGCAAGCTTCGATTTGGGGCTGTCGCCGCCGTTGTCGCCGCTTGCTGCAACTTGTCGCCGCGATCCTTCTCGCTAGATATTGGAAGTTCTTGGTACTTCTTGGCTCGTCGATCATGGCGGGCACGGCCCAGAAGCGCAAAGTTCCTAATACGCTGCGCTTGAAGGCACCGCACTATTGTTGAACCATGATGGTGGCACCTCATCCCTCATATTGGCTACCAACCCAGGCCAAGAAGGCAACACCAGAGCAAGGGGCCCGAGCCAAGCTTGGTGTTTGACAGGCTCATTCTCGCAAAGTGCCTGTAATAACGACATGACTAGGCTATCTTCTCCGCGGGTAGATGGATAAGAGATGGGGGGAGGAGGAAGGGGTGGTGGAAGGGGTGGTGGAAGGGGTGGTGGAAGGGTCACGGACTCGCGGGCCCATGGGGTATAGGGTATAACGATGAACCCCATGTACGTGCGTATGTGCCTTGTACATCCACGGTACGGAATACCTACACGATCTTGTCTCTCCTCTCTCTCTGACCCACGATCTGTGGCTCATCTGGATCTGTATTGGTTCGCACGACCCAGAGCTTTGTTGTCGGGACGGTGATTGTGCTCAAGTGCTTGCTTGCCCGCTTGCTTGGTCAGACAACTCTGTCACCTCCTGCTCTCCCTCTCACCATCATGGTCTAGAGGCTAGCGGGGGGTAAAGGAACGATACTGGAAGAGGAAAGGCGACGCGCGCGCAAATAATCAGTGTGCATACAGGCATCTAACCTTAGTACACTACCTACTTACAGGCCTGGTCGTATAAGTCAGTTATTTACAAATTCCATTCACACTAGGGCATTCTTGGCCGTACGCTCCTCGACACTACGAACAATTGCCCGACAAGGCAGTCAGCCGTTGCTGACTTTCGGTACGAGCCGTGCTAGTTGTAAATAAAGGGCCAAGGCGCCTATTGCTACAAATAAATCTACCGGGCTGCACCACGATACTCTCATACTGTCCACATACTATCTAGGTAATCTCTTATTTGAAGATCGAGCATCTACATCAGTCTTTGCGCATCTCGCCGCAATCATTGCCAATCCTGGGCCGTGGACTTGGCTGCTTGGTATTGCCAATGTTGCTTGCGTTAGTCAATCTGTAGGGTATTGCTCATCCCACGCCGAGATCCCTGAATGGCAAGCTTCTCGATGGTCAGCCGTCACCAACCCAGTGCAACCTATGAATTACTACATCTTATAACAAGTATATACCATGCAAGATACCTAGGTATGTAACAGCGTGACTAGCAATTGCACTCATTTATTCATTCATTGTAACTGAGAGTGTGTCAGGTAGTACAGTAGATGGTAGTACGAGGTACTCTGATCATCAACCGGCATTGGGCCATCTTTCTTGGCCTTGTTTAATGTGTCCACCAACGCTTGTTTCCTCGTGCTTGTCTCCATATCTTGTCTCTGGTCATTCATCCGTTGGTGTATAGCCTCGCTTGTGGCTCTGTGTGAGACTCGTCGAGAGAAGCGGGATCGCTGAGGTTACATGATCTGACACGAGTTTCAAAGGCCGTGCATATTTCGTCTAGCCGCTCTATGTAGGTAGATTACTGACAACCCACCCGAAAATCTTGTCCCAAAAAAGGAGAAATGACAAGAATGAATCTACGACCAAAGACCACCTGCCGTAGATATATAGGTATACCGTGGTTATCCAACCACTGGTTTAGTCACTGCCTACAGGAACATCGAGAACGATCGCTCAAGGGAGCATCAGATCATAAATCCCCGAGGTCTATAATAGCCCCATTCTTTGTTCAGATGCGCCTAGGCATACATGAAGATTCATTCATGTTCTGTTCATGAAATGCAATGCGGCAGGGGCACTCGTTCCGTTCCGCTCACCCACGTCGTGCGGCAGTTCAAGCACCAGGGCTACGATGATCATGACAAGCCACTATTCTCGCCAACCACTCAATGTCTCTTCAACTCCTCTGCCAACCTCTTGGCCTATTTGCTTGTGCAGCCAAGCCTTCGGGACTTACAATCCGTCTTACTGCTTGCATCGAATGCCCAGGCTGGTGTATTCAAAATACCCTGCTGCTTTCGAAGGCGGCATTGTTTCTACTGATAATATCATGATTTCAGAAAGCAGATTTGATTTTACTCGGCCCTGGTGTCCACTAGTAGCTAGGCCAGAGCGAGCCGAATGATTGAGGTCCGCACGCAATATACCGACACATATTGGCAAATACGAGCGTTGTCGTCGCCCGTCTCCCGTATTCAGGGCGCGGAAGCTCTCCGGGCCTGGTCGAAGCGCTTTCTGGCTCTATCCCGCGATCTAATCCCCCGACCATCCCATGCGGCCGCCCATCCCACGCCGCGAGCTTGAAGGGAAGGTAGCCAGCGAGACGGCCACCTCGTGTATACGGCCTCGGTGAACCACCGATAATGGCTCCTCTGGTCCTTTAGATGTTGAGGCCGTGACCGCTCCCTTGGCGATGGAGATGGCCCTGTGGGACTGAGGTGGCGATGTGCGCTTCCTTGGTCTCAGCATCGCGTCTCGGTTGCCGAGGTTTGTGTGCTTTTTAACCACTCGGTGCCTCGAATTAAATAGTAGAGGAGTATCCTGGGCCGCCATAGAGGCAACGTAGTACGTCTTCTTTGTCCAACTTGGAATAAGCAAGGCCGAGTGCCAAGCGCCCTGTGTGACTAGAGTTCATGACTCTCTTCGTCACCGCCAGTGTTGTGAAACGCGCAAACAGCAATTGATCTCCCCTTGGCGCAGCATGTAGGCCACCGGCCTTGGCAGCTAAGCAGGGACTTGTCAAGTTATATTTCATTTCGAAACAGTTGCGGGTGACCAGAAGCTCGCAATAATGAGTCAGTATAATCTTGGGGGAAATATCTAAGCCACAAGAGCCTGGTTCTCGGTTCTCTACCTTCAATCGATCGGGACCTACTCAAAGGGGATGAGGGCCGAATCGTATAGAATTGTACTTTCACCGATATACGCCTACGCCTCAGCGTATGGTCTCGTTTATTCTTCCAAGGGCCGAAGACTCACCTTAGACCCCCAATGACAAGCATCGAGTTAATGGGCGAGAGACGTAAGGTTGGTTGTCGTCGCCTCGTTGCCTCTGCTACTACTAAAGTCACACGGGCAGATAGTCGGCCATTCACAACTGGCGAGTTGGAGACGTTCTTCACGATTGGGTAGGCCTCGTGGCATCGATGGGTTTCCTTGTGCCGACTCGGCAACTCATGTTATCCTTGTGTGGTGATATCAGGTCCATCGTGTCTACTGTGGCATCTACATACAGAGATGTACCTTGCTTATTAGGTAGCAAGTGCATGGTAGTAATGAGCTTTACCTTGCCCTCTTACCTACCTACATAGTATCTACCCGCTCACTGTATGCTCTTTAGCCATGCCCTCTAACTCGGGTTGTCTCATTCAGGTGGGCACACATACTACGTAGCGATCAAATAATGTTTGCAACCAGACCCCTCTCCCAGGGTCCTCTTTAACGATTGCTAGACGGGGAATTACATCATACCATCCTCGCTCCGTTTTTTCGTCTGACGGTATCCCAGCCTTTTCGAGTCCTCTCTCGCTTTCAGTTTCTCTCCCTCGATCACTGTCGTTTCACCACGCGCCATCTTGTTTCTTGCCTACGCCATGGCGGCCAGTTTTAACCGACCGGATTAAGGTACGCATCCCGAATGAACGGGGCTGACCAGAAGCGGCAGAGGAGGAATTTACAATTGCCTTCTATGCATACACACGGTAAGGAGTAACGCAAATGTAAAATAACCCACTATCCCCGTGGAGATGCTCTAAAGAGGGAACAATGCGGATCGCACTTTTGTTTAGGGGGTTTCCCAGCGTTGAAGTTCTAGGCGAGGCTAGCAAATACACCGAGGAGTAGATTAGCCGGGCCGAACAAGAGGCTATGTGCCGTTGGTGTAAGGAGTTTCCCAGTCATCCTGAGAAAAGCCGGAGCCCACTGCAAGGAACATTCTGTATTCACTTACACTACCTACCGATACCCAACCGTGTACCTTATAGAAGTAACGTCTGCCTACCTACGGAGAAAAGCATGTGCATGGGTCTGGCATAGTAGCAGACATCAATAGTTGTAAAAACCAAAGTATTCTGAATTGTAACATTAACGCTGGTGGAGCGAATCTGGAGAGGCGAATGTATCTATATGTTTACCTAAGTCGGTACTTACGGTACTGCCGGCTGGCCATTGTCTGTACCTGAGGTAAGTAGGGATCGCCGGTGATCGCCTGGGACCACCTGTCCGCCTCACCTACCGAAAACGCCCAAGCCACACTGCATGTTTAGTGAGTTAGTGGACAGTGGGCCGAGCCACCGTTACTTACCACCTTTACCTACGGTAACCTGGCTTGACAGAAGCCTGTGAGTACCTACTCACCACCTACTGCAAGAGGAGAGAAAACTTTTTTTTTTTTTTCCCTTCCTCCCGTTGCTGACCGCTCTCATACCTACATCGCAAACTTCGCGTCCCTTATTACATCGAAACAATCAAAGCCTTAAAGTTCCAGTCTGTCCTTCTCCTCTACGTCACATTGCCTCATATTCTCTGCATATTACCATTCTCTGGTCTCTGGTTCTCTCTTCATCTCTATACCCGTTGGTACTCGTATCCGCATAGAAATGGCATTCGCCGATCCCGACACACCCGTGTCCTCGGGTATCGCCATCGAATTCTTACTGCAGTGTACGCCTTACAATACCTGAGACCTCTCTCTGCTCATGGCCAGTGTACCTAGCATCTAGTATCGCATCCGTCATGATGGGCGGACGTCTGCTCCGCTCCATTCAGTCCCTTGGGCTGAATGCATGACTCAACGAATATCACCATCCAGCCAACTAGACATCTCTCTGTCCATCCATCCTTCTATTCATCCTATCAAGGCTCTGTTAAATCAATCACCCACACACCCACCCATCCTTCTCGTCAATTTACCAAGCAATCAGACTATTGGGTTTTCACGTCGCGACGGCAGCTGCCACAGCGAACAAAGTTGTCGTCACGGGATCGCCCTCGACGCGCCCGACTTTTCCCGACTGCTACTACGTCTACCTCTCTCAACTTCTCCAACTTTTCCCATCAGTTGTATACCTGCACAGGTATTTCCTGCACCTAGCTCCCTAGTGTCAGCCTTGTACCTGCACCGCTGGCGTCGTGTTAGCTCGATGCTCTGTAACGTCATTCCCGTCAGACTGGATCTTTGCTGCAACCGTGACAATGCAAGATGAGGGGAAAGGATCTGGAGAGCAGTCCATCTGGCTTATGAGTGATGCATATTGTCCATCCACAACATGCACTTCTAGCCGCTCGATCAGTCGAAATTCCTCTGCTGGAGCGCTTCGCTCGTATTTTTCTTTATTGCTTTTCGTCGCTATGCTATGGTCATAGAATTCCCACTTTTCTTCTCTTCTAGTTCCTCCTCCGGATGAACTCAGAGATCTATCTTGGTTTCTTTTCACGAAGCGCGATCTCGAAGAGTCCGGCACCGGACCATGCACGAGCATTTCATTTGCGACAGCCTAGGCCCTCTGTGAGCATACCCATGTTGGTATTTCCGGGTAAAAGATGCGGTGGCGTTCGTCGTACCCTCCCTCCATAACCCCAAGCGAGTAGTCATGACTGTTTACCCCCCAGCCTCCTGCAAAGTCACAGTTCACAGTCGCCTTACCAAAAGCGGCACAGTTAATGTCTGCAGACTAAATAAACACAGCTGTCGACGTGGGGGTGCTTAATCAGAAGATTTTGTTGGCATTTAGTTCCCAGCAGCGCAACAGTAGCAGATCTCAGCTTGAACGACCGCGCTTAGCGCATCACAAGCTACTGAATATCCAATATTGTGTGCGATCTTCTAGTGTGGGCTGGGATTATCGATGTTCCCTGTTCTCAAGCACCTTGTCCTCCTATCCTTGGCTTTTCTCGGCAGGGGAGCTAGTAGGGGTCAACATATCTCGATGCATGGTTTATGCAACATCCATGGGTGTCGGGGCAGAGCGCCCTGCCCCTCATTTTCAACCCTCTCATTCATATCATCGTACTGTTAACATTCACATATCCTGTTTCAACCCACCTGAACGCTAAGTCGTTTCTCGCTAACGCTTATACCTTCCATTCTCATGACAGCAAAATATCCCTATCTCTTCATAGTCTGCTAGGTTACGGAACGTTATCACCTATTATCAACCTCGATACACCATTCGACAAATGAAAGCCATCCTCAGCATGTTTACCTGCCATGCCAAGCCAGCGGCCTTAGCAGCCGCTCTTGCATACTCGGTATTTTCCGCAAAAAGTATGTAGCGTGCTTGAGCCCAATCATACGCCCTTCGGACCAGTTGGGCTGGAGGCTTCCAATAGCCAGCCGAGGTACCAGAGTCCTGGGTTTCTGTGTATCCCACCCTACTTCTAGAAGCCTGCGCTGTTGCCATCTTTCAGCGAATAATGATTCATAGTTCATTATAGGTTAGGTAAGGTCATCACATGCTATGCGTTGTCTCTCGTCTTGGTTTATTTGGAGGTAAGCCGGAGATATCCTGGCCCAATCCTTACCTTCACAACTCCTGTCATCTGTTGGGCAGAATCCGGGGGTAAACTGGTTTTCACCCCATTTGGACACTGACTCACCCAATGCGGTATCACCAAAAAAACATGTGCCTTGACAGGCACTATTGTAAGGTACACGAAAGCACCGAACGGCCCGGCTTGGGCAGTTCGCCTCGACTCCAATGTCGCATCAAGATTCTCATTGACGAGGACTGTGTCAGCCGCTTGAACTCAGGCCCAACCGTCATCATGAGTACCGGCAGGTAACACGAGATGACTTGGCCCCCTTGCTATGGGTTTGTGACGCCACTTTCCGTCTCCCCTGCTTCCCCAACATCTGCCTGTTAGCTGCAGAGCCTTCGCATTATCATGGTGTCAACAAGGCCCAGGTGAGTGTACGCACGAGTCGTTCGATTTGCAGTAGTCCACCCAATCGCTCCTGTGCATTGATTCAGCGGCCACAAACGGTAAGATCCGGTTGGTATATGTTTCGCATTACAAGCGAGCCTATTTACCATCGTATTACCTTGGGTAGCCTTTTCCTACTAGCACTCTCACTGTAGAGCGTGATTATACTTAGTTGCTATAAGCATGCCAGCAAATACGCTTTCGCGTATATCGGCATTCGGTGTCAAATTCATTGACCCGAGTGTTTTCGCTCCTGGCAGAGAGGAATCATTGACCCGTTGCTGGGCGCCCGGATTAGAGAGGTCGTCTTGTACCTTGTGGACAATTCGGGAATCAGTAGAGGTTACATATCATTGGTTGGCATAGGATTGTCGTCTTATCCTTCCAATCGAGGCTCTGGAATTCAGACCGAGCCTCTATACATGTTGATAGATATTAGTGAAAGAATAAAGCAACCATTTGTCATGTCGAACGTGTATGTGCAGCTTGAGGAGCAGCGTGTGAGTAAGGAAAAGCCGTGATTGTCATGTGTAGCCGAGATCGACATACATAAACCCGTCGCGTTATTGTTAGAGTCTCTATCTGAATCACATAGTAGTACTAGTCCTATCCGTCATCGTTACTGTCGACAAAGAAATTGGTAAAAAGGTGCGGTCAACTCGCAAGTCTTCCTTGGATGAAGCACGTGGGGGCAAGGCCGCTATCTCGGTTTGCTTGTTTGCTGGCATGTTCATTAACGAAGTATCTGGTACAAGGTTGTAACAAACAGACACCAACAATCCCCAAAACCTATAATTACAATCTCACCTCAGACGAGGACCTCGATTAGAGAAGGTATAAGCGTTTCCCATCGCTGTATACGACGCATTAAGCATGGGGATAGGATGGAATGGTCCCGGTTCTGTGTCTCCCCCGCAAACCGACCCTACATCCCAGTGTCACAATCTAGAGATTTAACGCAAAACCAAGCTTTTTCCAAGACCCCGGGAGACAAGTGCCGGAAGCGAGCCGTCTTAAGCTGAGACCGGGAATTATACGCGAGATAAAGCTACCTAGGTAGACAAATAAACCTCGTTCGTAACCCACACGAGCCACACCCTCTAGATCACTCTGGGTTGTTAGCTGTGTAAGCGATACTGCAGTTTCATCCAATCGCGGTGGTGTTCGTCCAGGGAGTCCAGAATCCTACGACCAAACTCCAGATGGAAATATGCGTCTAGTGAAAAGTCTCGTGCAGTAGAAATCTCGCCTCCTCGGACGACCAACCGGGGAAAGAGAGCCACCGGAGGAGGCAGCAGGGCCAGGATACGCTGGCATGAACCTGAGCTTGAGCCGTGAGTATTTCGCAACCTCGCGGCCCTGAGACGTCGGGTCATGCCAGTTTCATGCACAAACGCCGTCGCATACTCATACAGTTGGACTCGAACCCATGCACGGGAAATGAAGAAAATGCAAACGCTCCCTTGATAAGCATTTGTGCAGTCATCTGCGGGGTAGCCCCGGCCTGTCGTGACTGGCCCCCTTGGTTGATATGCGAGACGAGGGGCGCCAGACGCAGGTAAGACGGCCGAGAAAATGCTTGTGAAATGCTTGTTGTTGCTTGGTGTTGCGATTAATCTGCTCGAGCCGACGACCGCGGATCGCTCTGCCAGACCTACTCAGTAGCGTGCATGCACGCTCAACTCAGCTCGTAGATGCGGGGGACAGGGAAGTTGAGCCCTGGGCCATGGCCATGCAGCAGCTCTCACCACTCATGTCACTTGGTTATGCCTACATGGGTGCAACTACTAGGGTGGTGGCGGCTCCTTCGTCTCTCCTAACCGCCAACATGCTTCTTCCTGCTGGATAGAGGTGCAGCGAGGAGGGAAAACAGCTCACACACGACTCGCTACTGTTGCCAACATCGGCCCATCACGAGGGGTGTGGGATGCCGGCATTCGCACACACGTACGTACGTTACGTGCGTCCCTACACCCATATCTCAGTTGCGAAACGTCACGTGTGTCGTCCTCGACGTACGATATACTGCTTGCTAAAGCAAGATGGGGAGGGGAGGGATGTCGAGGGTTGCTGTAAGACACGAGAGGGTGTGACCGAACCGTCTAGCAATCAATTGTGGTAGGACGTGAGTGAGCTAGGTGTATGCCTTTGTAGCGGGATAACGTGTTGCCAGAGGGGAGGAGGGGGAGGAGGAGGAGGAGGAGGGTCTCATACTGATACGGCTGTCCCGAGCCCGGCGGGCTACCTACTTACCTACCAAGTGATCTATGCTATCGCACCAAGCTCGTTGACGAGACCTACATATAACAATCATACTCAGCAGCCGAGGCTACATAGCCCATTATCTGCGGTAGCTACGATGAGTTTAGTTCTCCGCGACTTCTGGTGGTGCCATTGAGGCTGACTTTTCGGAATTATCACCCGCCGCACCTGGCACATCTCCGAGTGGCTTTTTTTTTCTCCCATTCTCACTTGCGTTACCGTCAGCCGACGTAGCTATCCGACATACGGAGCGGCGCAGGAAGGGGGGATCTCCTGCCTACCTGCCGTAGACCACGGCGGCCGGAGTCCGTAGGTACAGAGGGCGTCTGCCACCGGGACCTCTCGACAGCCTCTAGCTGAGAGATACATACATATCTACATCCCCGTCGTTAACGCATCTCTCTTTTTCTTTTAGGGTATATGTACACGTTCTATTAGATACATGGAGATCTCCCGAGACCCTCATGCAAGCCAAGAACGTATGTGCTTGCTTATCCGGCAGACACACACCACGCTAGCAAGACGGGTGCCGCCGACGACGACGATGATGTGCAGCAGCCAGTCAAAGGAGCTAACATGAGAGGAGAGCCAAGAACGGTCGCTTATAGATTTGCAGAGCCAAGAACGATTTGCTTAGGTTAGATCGTTTCATACTATAGTGCAGTCTCAGTCAGCGTGAGGTGAAAAGCACATCTCTAGCCTAGCTAGTTAGTTCTCTGACGTGATATAGATACAGTAATAGATGATAGGTTAGTTAGTTAATTGAAATCACGGCCGCCAAGTCGTATGTCAAGCCTCGTCCGTATGGCCTGTGAGCAAAGCCAAGCCGTAGTACGCTCGCTCTCCGGAATACCCGGCGGACATGACCATGACCCGGTGGCTTGTGGTCTCAATAAGCGACCGGGCCGGTGAGAATCAGCCAGCATTATGTTGTTGCATAGGGGGGTAGCACCTCTCGTGTAGAATTGGGCGGGAACTAGGTTTGTGTCTCTTGGCGCAATTGCAGGGCTCTCTCCCGTCTTCTACGATACTAGAAGTTAATTAACTGCCTGTTAAGGAAAATCTATGCTACTCCGTTGTTCTCGTGGCTTTGTGAGCGGTGTGAGCCGGTGTTCAACTACGAAAAGCCCAAGCAGCTTATGATGAGTGTATGTGCGCCACCGGGACAGGTTCCCGACAACAGAGCGTTATAGAGCCGACGACCAGCCTGGTCCAGAATAATGATACTGAGTGCCATTACGCTGGCGATGATAAAAATAGACACCGTTTCGAGGCAAGAGCTTAATTGACATAGCTTCAAACCTCAACTTTAGCGAAACGGCTCGGCAGCGGGCCGTGGGCGTGGCGCTGCGCCCAGGTAAATCTAGAAAGCCATAAAGCTTAATCGTTATGGCGAGGTGGTCACTGCCGATCAAAGTTTCGATAGTTGAGTGGCAGGGTAAATGTTAAGCCTTTTCTTAGGGAGGCATGAAACGGGACTTGGACTCTTGGTATTGCTTCAGCTATTGGCGTTCTTGCAAAGCCAAGAATTTATGTTTCAACCCCCCGACTAACCATCCTGGTTAGTAATTAGTAGGCGATATACTGTAGATGGCCTGCTTTAGGTATTCGCTACATTTGGTTACTTGTAGCCTTGTTTGTTTGCCGCACGTTTCTGCAAACTATGTGAAACACCGAGCGATGGAAGTAGAGCTACTCTCGTTGTTGATGATATGGAATCTAGGATGGTGAGCTTGGCTGGGCTTGGCTAATCTTGGTACTAATTCGTAGCTCGAGTTTACGCCAGATGGTTTGAATTGATAGGTATTACCTGCCAAGGATGGCTTATACGTTTTCAAACATCTGTGCAAATCGCTTGGCTAACTAGGTGTTAACTAATATCTATCAATTGGTGAGGAGCTCTGTATTCGCTATGTGCAAGATTTGACTTGGTCTAGTATGGCACCTTTTTTTCGTCAATTACGGGAAATCGATGCACCAGCGGTAAAAGCCATAACAGTAGGACTTTTGAGAGCGGATAATTTAGGTCCTACGATGAGTATTATCACCTGCTTTACGTAGGGTATCCATAGAAAGCCTGCTTTAGCATAGTCAAACATAGTTAAGATATCCGATGTCCATTTCATATGCGAGTACGCAGTATGCTGTCATACCATCCTATGGCTACCGGGCTCTAATAATACCACGTCCTAGTACCCTCGAAGAGGGGAACATACAATGCCACACAGAATGGAACGGTATGAGTGGGTGTTAAGAGTTCGGATAGAGCATAAGCTTATCTCATAGCCTCCAGCAATATACTCCGTCCCGAAGCGTGGTGTTCGTACGTGTCTTAGCACATTGATAATGCCTACTCTACGACCGATTGGATGAGTTATCCATGTCAGGTGAGATTTTCCATGTCACCAGCGTATGCTTTACAGAAACTATGGGCTGATTATCCGGCTTTATCATGTGGTAATGCAACTAGATATAGGTTTGGGACGTCGACTTGCATAAGAAACAGAAAGATATTTGTGATGGAAATATGAACGTTAAGAATGATTCGGTAGAATCGTTAGCATAGCCAGAGCTTAGATGGGCTATGTGTAGGCGTGAGTCCACGTCTTGAGAAGTAGGCATATAATAAATATCCAAATTCACGAGACTACCAGACTAGAATTCTTCGTTAGAGCCCTACGATCCTCGACAAGTAAGTCAATAAACAAAGGAGAAATGCTGACGAGGTATAGAAATATATCGCGCTTTCTGGCCGCCTCTTTTAGTTACTTAAGTATATTATCTGTCTAATCGACCCATTATTGCGTATTTATATGTAGAAGATGGCCGTGCATAGACACGCTCTTTCCATAATTTGGCCTTTGCACATTCAAACCAGAGGCCTCAGCTTATATCTACGAACCCACTCCAAGATCGTCAATGTTGCCTCGTAAATAAAAAGGTTGTCTAGACAGCAGTATTATTTTCGGTATCATAACCTAGAATATGACCAATGTATAGCCGGCTTGTGAGAGTCTACATTAGATATGATCCAACTAAACTCTACAGCATAACAAGCTTACAAGTGTCCGGGATTGAGAGATTGAGAGCGGGAGCATTAAGCTAGCACTGAAGATCCAGAGGAGGTGTAGTGAGGCTTCATAGACGAGGGATAGTAGAAAAGAGGGAAATAGCCTACCGGGCCCGGGTTGCGTACCATAAGCTTCATGCATCAATTTCGGGCTTGGCCAAACTCTTTCCATACTAGGTATTATCTTGCCGCAAGCATCAGCTGACGTATCGTCCGGTCTTACTCTTTCTACAGCTTGCCATTACGTTCAAGCAAGCTGCTGAGAAATTAGTTGTACGATAGGTATCAGCTTCGAGAAATAAAGTTGGACAGATGGCTCAGGATGTACAGGCTGGGATGATTAAGCGCGGGGCGAGGACAATGTTTGGATATTGACCTCTTGCGGTGAATGCCTCATCGGCCTTCCACTGCTAAAGCACACATAGATTTTAGAGAAGAATTACCTCTAGAAAGGGAGCTACGTGGAAATACGTTTATCCCGAGAATGATCTCTATAGTACAACTCCAGTCACCTGGTGAACAAAGAATCGGAGGATTTCTGAATTATCTAGAATAGAAAATTCCAAGCTTTCCAGTATTTCCGCCAAAACCCTTTGACATGTCCATTAAGAGAAAGGAGACTGAGCACAAAATGAAGAGGCAAAGTGACGAAAGATATAATCGTCTTCTGATCAAAATTACATTGTATCACCATCGTCATTTATTTATTCGTTTGTATTTTCTTTTCAATTTCATTTCACTCGGGGTTAAAAACAAACCTAACTCTATCCGCCTCCAAAATAATCTGAATCAGTGCCCCCTCGTCAAGCCGCGTAACTTCATCCGTGCCACCCATAACGATATCCCCATCTCTGTCAAGATTCATTGTCGCATTCGCACTCCTCTGGGCGGCGATCTGTCTCCTGGACCGCCGGCGTCGGCGTCCGAGGAGTTGGATCAGGGAGGCGAAGTACTCCACGCCCTGACGATTCATCATTAATAACGGAAAGCTGCATTCGACCTCCATCTTGTATGTGTTCAAGGGTTAGGATGGGGAAAGGATTAGCGGAAAAAGGCAAAGAGAACTGAGGTTAGGGAATGGAAGAGTGGGGGGGGAATGGCTGGAGGATAACAGAGCGAAGAGAGATTATTCGAGGTTAGATTTCGACTCGATTCGATTCGAATGGATCACGATCACTAGGATTCGACAGCGTAAGTGGTCAGTCAACCCATTGTTGCTAATCCGAGTAAATTGCAGAATGCGCTATCGTGGATGTCTTTGTGTTTAAATGCTTGGAATCCCTTAAGCATAAGCAAAGTAATTGTTGCACAAACACCCGCTACATCCCGTGACAAGAAGACGTGGTTATGAACAACAGCTTTTTGGACAAAGAATTGGGTTCGCTGCAAACAAAGCCGCTGTCTTAACACATTGGGTTTGTAGACACCTACTACAAACGTGCTTCAGCATTTGATGTTATTTCCGATGGCCAGATTCAACAATGGCAGGTGACAGGGCATAGCAAAAAAAAAAAAAAACTTCCGAGGCAGCAGACTGCCTTTCGTTGCTTGATTATCCATTACTGATATATGTTGCCGAGTAGAAATGGACCGCCAACTAAAGCGGGAGTCTACCCTATATTTAGGACTTTGCTCAACTCCGGTAACTAGTTCTACACGAATATTCATGCCTCGCTTTAGGCCTGGCAGGACAGGCTCGATCTGTTTACGTGTTTTAAGAACCACCCTTTCTCGTCCTACGTCTGTTCTTCTTTTTATCCGTCAAAGATTTGTTCGCTTCAGATGGAGTCGATGGGGCGCTGTTGTTCTCCCCTTCGGACTCGGAAGAGCTGTTAGCCTCGAGGACAACCTTACGCACGCCGCCTGCTTCTACAATGTTCTCTGTGATACTACCGCTTCGTACATGCCCTCTTCGACGTAGAATCGCTTCTACTTCGCCATCAGTGGGTGACGAGGTGCCTTCACTCGATGTCGATTGTCTCGTTCGTGGTGTGTCGCTTCCTCTACCGGGCGCCTGAGGACCATCTACTGTGTTGATAGAGGGGTTTTGCCAGTCCCCTCTCGCAGGGCTAGCGAATGCCGATCCGTACTGGCTGTGGTGTAGAGCTTGAGCTCCATCTTTGACGGTCAGTTGAGGTCGTAGGAGACCCGTGCGCTCGTCTACCCGGTTGTTCAGATCCTCTTGAACAGCGCCTGTCGGAATCGATGGGGGCTGTGCCGGCGAATGAGCGTTCGGTCCAGGTTTGATCTTGACAGCCGACACTCGAGTACTCTTTGGATTCGATGCTGGATTGGAAGGGCCAAGGTTCTTGAGGTGGTCTCTCATATCCTCGAGGTTCGTCTTTACAGGAACTGTCGTGTGCACCATTTTACCATTATGATCGGCGGAAGTCCTCCTTAGAAGTATCGTCGTCATCGGACTTTGTGACAGAGTTGGCACATCAGATCTTCCGTTGACAGAAGAGGTTCGCTTAGACTGACTGTTTTGAACTTCTGCGCCTTCCGTCACTCCATCCTCGGCCAAATCAACAAGTATGTCCTTGACCAACAAATCTTTTCGTTGAGCTCGATGATGCGGTCCTGGATGGGCCCGACGTATAGCTTTGTGTACATCAACGTAGACATCAGATTCGTCAATGATTTCCCTGCCGAGCATCCGATTAGCAGCTCGTGATATAGCTCTGATTTTCGGGGGTACACTTACTCTCCAATGAGCTCTTCGATTACGTCCTCTAGGGTCACAACCCCGAGCGCACCATGATCATCCCCAGGGCATTCGGATATGAGCACCATGTGAGATTTTCCTTCCTGGAAGAAGTTAATGATATCGAGGCAACTAGTCTCAGGACGTGTCTCTGGTAAAGTAGCAAGAGCGAAGTCCTTGACACGTTTACCGTCCTCAGGATCGTAGGTTATAAGGATCTTCACCAGAAGCATGCCAATAAAATTGGTGGGATTTCCACTTTGGTGAATAGGAATACGGGAATAGCCGGCGTCGAGAATTTGATCTATCATTTTCTCGTCTAGAACGGTATCCTCCGACATGACGAAGACATCATCCATGGGTGTCATGACCTCTTCCACAGGCTTTCGCTTTAGATCCAAGACGGCACTTATAATGGTGACCTCATCCTGGTTCAGCCTTTCGTCCACTTCACCGAGGGTCTTGTGCAGAGTGACGAGGGTCTTGAGACCACTTTTCTTGTATATGGTGCCGTGATCCTCACCCAGAAGCCAGTCGAGGAGCTTTGCGGTAGGCCAGGCCACAGGGGCCATGAGGTACATGAGGAGCAGGACAGGCTTCGACATATAGCCGCCAATCTGAAGACCGTAGCGCACGCAGAGGGATTGTGGGATAATCTCGCCGAATATGACTGGGTGGGCGCAGAGTACGATTAGCATGGTCAAGACGCAAAACAGTCAATTGAGAAGGAGAATGTGCGTACCGATGAGTACTGTACTCCCCACAACAGCAGCAATGCCACCGCCAAAGCAGCGGTCCAAGACAACAGGAAGAGTCTCATTCACAATGACATTGGACAAGAGCAGGGTGACGAGCACCCAGTGTTTCCCACGGTTGAGCAGGTGATGTACACGGCTCGCATTCTTGTGTTGCGGTTCGTCCTGGTCGAGGGAGATGACGCGTAGATAGATCTCGTCCTGACCCATGAGGGCGATGGTCAGGCCCGCAAAGGCGCCGCCGAGGAGCACGAGCGCGGCGGAGACGACGTAGAGCACCCATAGGGCGCTGCCCTCAGCCTCGGGGACATTGTCATGATGGTCGCGGGGCTCGAGGGATTGGTGGCGAGTCGGAGCGGCGACGGTGAGGCCGGCAAGACCGGCGAACAGAGCCCTGGCCAAGCCTAGGACAGCTGTGCGGGCATGGAGAAGGTGGCCATTCTGGCGACGATGCATCGGTATCGAGCAGCAGGCAATTATACCAACCGCGGCGGGAAGAGCTGTATCCAAAGCTATGGAGATACTCGGAAGAGAGAGCTCTATCAAAGACTCGAATGGCTCCGACGCGGGCTGCTGGGGGTGGAGTAGGTCGTCCGACTTGAGACCTGCGTTCTTAAGGCAATCGAGTTAGTATGATGGGTATCTTCGCTGGCACGCTAACTGGGAAGCTGGAAGCTGGAAACTAGAAGCTGTTTGTCTGTGTGTATAGATGATGATAGATGTATGGCTTAGCGGAACAAGGGGAGGGGCTAGGATCAGGGCGTCTCTTACCTCTCGACGAATCTCGATTCCCGACTGTTGACGGTCGATGGTCGATATCGACGGGTCGACTTGTGCAATAATAAATGACGGATGGCGAAGTAGTCTAGAAGAGTGGACGAGGGAAGACCGAGGTGGAGCAACGGCAGGATAACCTACAAAGTAGAGGAGGTTTTGATTGGCCCGAGTACTGCTGCACTATAGGTACATATCGAGCACTGGCAGCTACCTAAGATGCGCCTTATAGGAGGTTGCTATCAGGTACTCTGCAGTAGTAGTAGGGCTTGGTAGGTACCTTAAGATAGACACTAACTAGTAGTACTACTTGCATCCTTACCAGGTAACTTCTAGTTACCTATGTAGGTACCTATACAGGCATGAATTGAAGTCTAGACTCCCGCCGCATCTTATCAAGTACCTACTTATACTTACCCACCCACCGGAATAGGCATCGAGCTCGCCTCGGAGCGAGAGTTCTCACCAGAGTCTTGCTACGATTTGATTCCGTGCCATGATACTTACATGCAACCGTGGGTGCATGCATATCGTTACATTGCCAATCCCTCCCTCTCCGTCTTCAATTTCATCTTTTCGACGATGCACAATTTATCTACACCGGTCATATGACAGACAGCAACCCCGAGATCGGCTGCTCGGCCGAGATGAGGACGGCCGTGCCCAGCTCGAATCGGATGCCCGACAGACAGACGCCATTATCTATCTGTTATGTCTGTCTGAGTGCCAATCTCTTGGCCCGCCGCGCCGAGCTTCGCCCCCCCCCCTAGTCGTACCAGATAGCGTTCATGCCAAACCCAAGCTCTGGGATGCGACACCGCGCGACGCGCCCGAGGAACTCGTCCTTCCACCGGTATATCTCGATCCACCCTTCCTGGTCGTCCGTGATGGCGAGCCACTCCTCGCTCCAGTCGCACGGTGCCACCGCATTGCTGTGCCCGCCACTCGTCGGCGTCGGGTTGAGACAAATCTGCTCTTCGATCGACCCGCAGTCCCGCACCCGGAACGCCGCAATGTAGCCCTGCAGGTCGAAGCTGTTGGCCCGGCTCGTCGCGAACAGGTACCGTCCCGACTTGCTCAGCGCGCACACGTCGCTGCGGTACATGGTGTTCGCATTGGGGATGCCGGGCGGGATCAGCGGGTACGAGTGGTGCGTGTACACAGGCATGTGTGTCGCTGGATCGATCACGTATTCGCAGAGCCTGTTGCCCGCCTCCATGAGCGCGTACAGGTACTGTCCTGACGGATGCATCGCCACCCACCGTGGATGGTCCTTGGCATCGGGCGCATCCACGCTGCCCACGAGCTCCACTGAGCCATCCTCGGCCTTTTTGTGCACCCAGAGCTTGTTCGCCTTGAGGTCCGCCGAGTACAGGTACGTTTCTGTCGGATCAAATACCATGCCGTGGATTCCCGTGTTCGGCTGGTAGGGGAAGTTCTGGATGTTATCGGCGAGTTTCCCCGATGACGAGACCGAGAAGACGCTACCATGGCCGGCGTGCGAATAGAATGGATTGCAGTAGATGGCGTAGGGAGGCTGTTTCGCCGCGAGGAGGAAGATGGCGCGTGTGTTGGTCGTAGCTAGGCTTGCTTGGGCTTTAATCCAGCCGCTTCCACGTTAGAGAATAGCTGCACATACGAGGGCGCTGGGGGCTATGGAACGGCATCATGTCGGCTTACGGTCGTGGTTCATCGGATGTGAGACCTCATGTACGATCTCCGTTGGGCTCTTGACAGCGAAGCTGGACCATTTTTTCATGGCCGCTCCATAGATGTTCTTCTTGGCATGCTGCGAGGCGGCGATGGGGTAAGCGACGAGCGTGATGAGGGGAAGGGGTCTCTAGGGCTCACGTCAAAGGTCATCCACGAGATGGGTTCGTCCTGGGGTATCTCAGTTCGCTTGACCAACTCTAACGTCAACTTCTCATCGTCGAAGGCTACGGTGAATATGGCGCCTGGCGGCGTCCATGTCCCTATCATCAAGTGATGAAGCGGCATCCTGGACTGTGTGTAGAGGCTACGTGAGACTTTTCTAAGTGGGGAAGAAACTCGCAACATGCGTTCGCCCAAGCCGAATGGTTCTCGTACGACGAAGCACAAGATAATGCAAGGGCCTTCGATGCTTGATTGATGAGATGATTGATACTCTGTGCAACTACTGGCAACAATCACAGCACTCCCGAGGATACAAACCAGCCAGCGCGTAGATCCATGTGCTCGCAACCAATCTCAGCACCACGACTGGGTCAAAGGGTTCGGGGGAAATAAAACCATGACGGCTTCTCCAACGGCATCGAGGTGTACCCTTTTTTTCTCGCGACATCCCCGCACTAGATTGACTAACGACGAGACGTCTGTCGTATTAGAGTGCCTACGATTGGTTGCCGCGGGGGGGGGGCATTTCGGGGCTTGTCCCAACTACTCTAGCGCAGTCGCGTGGATGCGCTAGATCTGAGGGTCGGTGGGGATGCGCAGCAATGGGGGAAAAGAGCTCTAGAGAGCCGCCATGTAAGTCAGGTCGGCACCAGTGGCGGTAGATGATCACGCCTGGAGTGTGCGCTGCGGGTCAACCCAGGGGGGAACAGCAGACTAACAAGTGGAACGAGGTCCAGCTGGCAAAAAGACGGTTCCGCCTAGCAGCATCAGGCTCTCCGGCTGTCTGTCCGGGTAAACGCTTTTTCATGTCGACTTTCCGGGGAATGATATAGACCGTGGGGTACCTGGACGGTTGATGCCTATTAACATCTGGGTTAAGATGGGCAAGCTCTAGATCGTTATGCGACCGTGTCCCTAGTAGCAGCTATAGAGTGTGATTGCGTGTAAGTTGTCCTCGTATGTACGAGTTCTCCAAGCGACGTCTTGACTCGAGTACGAGACAATGAACTATCATGGTTGATGCGACGGGGATAGCATTCAGTCAAACCCCGCAAAGTGCATGCATATCATTTCAAGGCACCATAACTGGGTTTATCGCCGGGTAGTGTTGGGCGGCGGAAATCTGACATCTCACTCACGCGGACACCGTGAAACAGAGTTCCTGCTAAGGGTGATATTTGACCCGCAACGAACCGACCGCACTCCGCGAGATCCAGCCGGTCCACCACCGGGAGGCATGGATCATGGCGGGGTTCACAATCATGGCGAATTACCTTGTGGTCGACTAGCTGACTAGCTACTGGCAGAAAGGATGAAGGAAACAAATACATAAAGTGTTTGTATACCCGTCGGGGTTCTACTTTGTTTGCTCACTCCTTTCAACATTCTTATTCTCATCCTATCGTGCTCTCATCATACGCTGCTATCAGCAACGATCCCTCAAACCCTTCCTTATAGACCTCACCACCTTCTTTCATCCGGCATATCAGCCTCCCACATTTCGAGATGTCATCTTTACCAGCAAACACCGGTATTTCAAACGCCGCTCAGGCGTCTCAGTCGTCGAGATTCGACCCCACGTTTACCCAGCACTGTCTGGATACTATGGGACCTAATGTTACCCCTCGCAACCGACAAGTTCTGGGGGCTCTCATAAAACATATTCACGACTTCTCTCGCGAGGTTGAACTAACGATCGACGAGTGGATGGCTGGTGTTCACTTCGTCAATGAACTCGGCAAGATCTATATTGATTCGAACAAGACTCGAAATGAAACCCACCGTATTTCCGACATCCTTGGTCTTGAGACGTAAGTCGAAATTTTCCCTGTACCTGCACCTTCACGAATTGGTAGCCAATCGTGAAGAGCCATAGTCGAGCCAGGCTAACCAGATTTCAGCCTCGTTGATGAAATAGCCCACAAGATCGTGTCGGACACTGGCGTTGACCCCACATCGTCCGCCATTCTCGGACCCTTCTGGTCCCCCAATGCCCCGTTCCGTGAGAACGGAGGCACCATCATCCAGAACCCGGCTCCCAACGGCCGCGTCTGTCTCATGCACGGTGTCATCAGCGACCTGGTCACCGGCAAGCCCATCCCCAACGCCGTCTTCGACATCTGGCAAGCGTCGTCCAACGGCAAGTACGACTTCCAGGACCCGGATAACCAGACCCCCAACAACCTCCGCGGCAAGTTCCGCGCCGACGAGAACGGCAAGTACTGGTTCTACTGCTACCACCCCACGGCCTACTCGCTGCCCACGGACGGCCCTTCGTATCAGCTTCTGCAGATGATGGACCGCCACCCCATGCGTCCCGCCCACATCCACATCATGGTAAGTTATTATCACTCGCTCGCTCACTCGCTTGTGGCAGCCAGAATTTCTCGACTCGAACCTAATTAAACCCGTCTAGGTCACACACGAGAACTACAAGGGCTGCACGACCCAGCTGTATCCCAAGGACGACCCCTGGTTGGCCACTGACACCGTCTTCGCCGTCAAGGACGACCTCATCGTCGACTTCAAGCCCCTCGAGGGCGACAACAAGGCTGAGCTCGAGCTCGAGTACAACGTCATCCTGGCGCCCAAGGACTACAAGGGCAAGGCGTTCTAAATAGACAACAAAAAGATAAAGGAAATGTCTCGAGAGCACCCATGGAGTAATCGGATTCGACTGTGAAGGCTTGATACAACTGATGGCTAAGTTATGAGGGAGTTGGATGCATTGTTGCATTGTTCTTGCGAGGGGTTTGAGGCGTGTCTCTCCTACGATTGGGAGAGACTGGATGAACGCTTTGGCGGGTCATATTCATGGCATTTTCGTTTTCTCGTGTATTTCTAACGTGGCATTATTGGCGTATGGGTTTCATTTTACGGGCATTGATTAATGAATCTTGAGTTCCAAGACTTTTTTTCAAAGAAATATATCTGCCGTTTATTTCACGTCTTGCTGTGAACCTATAGAAGTGCATTAGCGAGAGCTTCACATGTTCATGATATGTTGCCAGGTCTACTTGATGATTTGATAAGTTGCCTTTTTGGGTGTCTGAAACGCCACTTGTCCTGTTAGACTTATAATACCATTCGTGTAGTATAGCTGTATCTCCCATTGCTTCATATAAGGGTAGTAACATATGCTGTTTCTCATCGTAGTCACAGGATGGAATTATCGTGAGGGCAGGACATGTGACTCGTTCTGTAAAGTAATAGCATAGAGCTAGCCCCTATATCTCCGTATCTTCTCCCTCTGTGTATGTATGCCCTTTACCTCGAAATCTCTCTTGATCCGGTCGGTTAAGCTACCTACCTAGGTAACCTTGGTGCCTGTCATTGTTGCTTAGTCATATGTGACTTCACCGTTGCTTTCCTCACGGTAGTTAGGTGTACAATGCACTGACTCGCTAAGGTGTGGTTACACGACATTCAACATTCTCCCGAGCGAGGCTAAAAATGCAGTGCTCATTGGCCGCTTCTGCCTCGAGAAAAATACCACAGCTATAAGGATAGCAAGACTAATCCTCCACCCCATACCAAGACATCACAAATATAGTCAGATGCATCCATGCACACAGAGGACTAGCTAGCTGTGAGAGTTTTTGGGAACCAGTCTGTCAGCCTGCTCACTGTGTCTGTCGATCTACAAGTGCCGACTCTCGCTTGGGGTATCCATCTCGGCTAGAGGTTCGCAGCTATTTAAATACTGCTTGAGTTCAGATCGAGCATACGCCCTTAAGTAGTGTTCCGCTGGCATCAATGTCTGCTATTGCGTATTTCCAATAACGTCGTGCTAGTGTCTAGATAGAAGGTCTCGGTCATAGAGTGGGTGATTATCCTATTCACAGACAGCACCGCGGGTAGAATGCAATTAAAAGCTGACAGACAGACTAGACAGTTCGCTTCTGAATCTTAAGGATAGTTAGCAGAAAGGGGTTGATATATATCCAAGTGATCTGCTAACAGATCGACTTCTCCGGGACACAACTAGAAGCTGAAGGCATGAGTCCACCCTCGAAGCAACTTGACAATAGCTGGCGTCCTCAGCACTTCAGCCCTCTTTCCAAGCGATGCGCGAGACGTCTCAGCCAAGTCATGACACGACCGATTAGCATAGTTCCAATAATCCGATTTTGTTGGAATTGGGAATTTGATCAGCTGTAGCACCATGCCCCAAAGTGGAAACTAAAAGAGCCTTAAACAACACAGTATCTCGGCAGTGGAGGCGGGGGGAGCAAGTAAACAAACCGAAAAATACGAATAAAACAGTCCCTTGGTGTTTGAGTGTTTGAGTGTTTGATCCTCACGGCAATTGGAACCCTGCGACGGCGCCAAGCCCCCGCGCCGTTTGTTGCCGTGCCGCGATGTCGATCCCCTCACACACAGATGAAAAGGGTAATACAAAAAGTGGGAACAAGGGTCTTGGGGAGGAATTGCCGGTTGTGGATACGACAATGCGTAAAGTAGGTAGGTGGTATTCCCTCGTGCATTTCTATACTGCACGAGGTGCATGAGGCTGTTGACTATCAACTCATCTTATTCGTTGGGTTCTTTATGTAAGGTTCTCTGTTCGTCTCAATACGGATTTTTCAACAGTAAGCCGCTTGGCCAAAGTAGTGGCGGTGTGTAGAGGAGTAGAAACCGAATTGTCTTCGCTAGATGGTTTTTTTCCTTGATTAGGATAATGACGATTTTCCTTGGAAGCAGTAATGACTGGTTTATAATGCGCTACCTGATGAAGTAATCCCGAGTTCATAGCCAACCGTTAACGCCAAATTATGCAACCACTCGTCTTATTCTAGTAGTAGGTAGATCTAAGCACCCATCTAACACCCCCCGCCCCGATGCTCGACGCCATCACTTTTATTTACTCCTCGTAATGCGTTATCTTCTAACCTCTACTCCATACGTGTCGTAGGGAATGAAAGGGCCGAGATCCGTAATGCTTCAACTACCTCGTCAGATAGTCATCGAGGACAGGACGGTAGTAGTCACCCTATGTTGTGTACCTGAAGACTGTTGCCCCCCAGCCTCTCGTTTAGAGTGTTGAGATATATGTCGATAATATTATCATCTAAGCAAAAGCGCCAATAATGGACATACCGATGGCTGTGAAACGTTAGTTAGTTCGAGCGTGAAGAGTTGGAAAAAGGGTGAAGCCGTACCGCCTAATATTACCCATACGAAAGCAATCTTCTTCTCCCTTTTCGTTAGGGTGTGGTTGGATTCCTCGGACAAAAAGTCTTCAGCGAGTAGATCGACCAAGGCAGCGTAGATCAGTAGACCGGATGAGCTAGAGAATGTGAGTGACTGTTTGACTTTGTATGGATTTGAAGGGCCTTCCTACATAGCGTTGAAAACTCCAACTATAATCAGCCCGAAAGCGCTGTTTGGATCGTAGGTGCCGCGTGTTGCCAATCCGATGGCCTGGCCGATGGGAGCGGTAGTGCCGAATGCGAATACTAGAATCCAAGGCCGAACTTGGTAGTGATGATATGTAAGCACTCTGCGCTCAATCCTTTTATTTGAGATTTCACTTACTACTTCCTTTAGGGTACGGCACAGCCGCTATCCGCGATCCTAGGCCGAGACCCTCGAATACCTGGTGGAATATGATGGCAATAAGTAGCACGATGAAGCCGTCAATCGTGATGGAGACCGTGATGCCGACGAAAACCGAGTGGAAAAGAATTCCTCCTTCAAGCAACGTGATGTTCACTATAACAACTATAGTTAGTATAATTATTTTCGGAGATATTAGAGTAATAAGCTCTGGAATAACTTACTGTTCATCTTTCTGTATACCAGAGGATCCACTTGGCTCTCGACATCCTCTACCTGTGTTTCCTTTACTATGATTTCTTCCTTGGACTCACTTCGGAGTCCCTCCTCCGTCACGGAGCTAGACGCTTCCGGGACTTCGAAACTGCTTAGAGAGGAGTCCCGTGTCGGTCTCGGGGGAGGTAGGGTCACGGCGGTGTTATCTTCGTGTGTCGTCTCTTCAAAACCTCGAGCCCCGCCGTGGGAATGCCCGCCCATCTTATTGTTCATCCACATCTCAATGAGAAATAAGCTGAACAAGGATGCCATCATGATGATGCCGGGAAGGGGGGGATATTGGACGATGAAGAAGTCCGGGAGACATCGGTTGGATAAGCTGAGCCATGCCGTGGGAAGTAGCTTTGAAGTGAGTCAGTATGTTATGAATATAGGTAGCTACTGAGATATCGATGACTTACATGGACGAATGCCGTCGCTATTAGGACTCCAGTTCCGAAATGCTTGCAGGCGAAAAATACTTTGGTTGGCACTTTGAGCCACTTAATCTTCTTAGCCGCTACTGGGAATCCAGCCCCTAGATGAAAACATGTTAGCGAGGTGTTTCTGTGTAGGTTGAAGGCCATCTTCGTACCGAAAACCGAGGCGGCTAATACCAAAACTGCACATCCTGTTAGTGGCTATGCCATAGACTGGTGATTGCACTTTCAGGTCCAAGTACTGACAGAGGCCAAGTGTATGTAGTCCAACATCGTATTCTCCGACGTTGTCACCACTACCACAGACCGGCTTTTCCATGTTGCCTGACATGTTTACTAAGGGTAGGTCCTTTCGGTTACTGTCCTGCCAGTTTCCGAGATGAGAAGTAAATTATGTTTATTTTGAAGAGTGCCTTGCTAATCGAGATCCGGCGATAAAGAGCAACTCTTGTCGTCCTGCGACTTGTGGTTCGGAGAAGGGGTTATCCAGAGGAACGATCTCCGTAGTGCGATGATATGACTGACAAAGCTCGGCAAGATGAGCAGAACATCGGCTCTTTATTCATATCCAATGTCAACCCTTGACCACCCCCCGTGATCGTCAGGTCGCTACCATTCCCCGCCAATATGCAAATATAGAAATGCTATTGAGTGATCTCCGCTCAACTTCCATGGGGCGTTATACCTAGACGAGACGCAGGAATTTAAGCGCTGAGACATAATCGACTGTGTCTTAGTGGAGCTGACGTCGAAAGAGAAGGTGCTTACGAAGGGCACCAGCCTCACAAGTCATGGATGGCGTCGTGCAGCTCTTGGACGTTGAAACAGAGGTTCGTCCGCAGTCGTGCCGCTCCACGAGAGCTGATCCATTCAACAAGGGTGTGACACTTAGTCAGGTATAGCTCAGAAGGGCGGCTTCACATTGCAGGACAGAGACGAGGTTGATCATGACATTTCCAAATTCTTGCATCCGGCCAAGACTGCGGCCGCTTGCTATATCGCGGGGGGTTTCGTCTACCACGTACAGGCGAGGCGATGAGCAAGAAACTAGGCAGACCACCCATACCACTTATGCTACTTACCACCCAAAACAACCGCTAAAAACATTTGACAAGTAGATTAATAAAGTATTAAAACAGCTATTAGAATCAGTTAACACTAAAGGCTAACATGCTATCTTTTAAATAGCTTTAAAAAGCAAGGGGTAGACTTAAGTGGTATGAGTGGTCTGCCTAGTTTCTTGCTCATCGCCTCGACAGGTTAGCTAAGAGTATGTACAGTAGAGAAGACGTGCTTGCTAGGCGCATACGGTGCCAAGGAACTCCTGCGAAGTCTTACTGAGTAAGGGTCTCCTAGTGCATATTGACGAAAAAGCGACTATGGCATCGTTCGCAAGCCGTACATTGTTGCCCAGATATCCAGCCTCGGCGCTGCCAAAAACAGAGAACCAGGACACCAAACGCCCAGTGTCTTCCTTAGTCGACGCAGCCGGTGGAGGGCAAAGTCTGGGTGCCGAGCCGCAATCATACCGGATGCAAGTCTTGGCAGCCTGGCATACCTTGCCGTACCTGGTATTGCGCGCGTGCTTTGACCTCCGCCTGCGTTACGGGGCCGGGGGTAAGATGAATGCATTACATACGCAGCGAAAATATGATACAGCGCGACCACTCGGTAACTACATGAGCCGCCCGCTTTCGGACCACTGAGGGGCGAGAGAGTGACAGGTCTTCAAATGAGCAGGGAGGAATTCGTAAACAAGTGCTGTTTGCATCCGCATAATAGTATAACCATACTATGGAGAAACGCTGCCGATCTCGCCTCACAGCCAGGCGACTGTAACAAATGAACGACATAACTGGTGTAATATTCATGGGTTTAAGAGAAATCGCAGCGTATAGGGCCTGAGTCGAGCACATTGCCATCATTTCTCCCTAAACTTGTTGAAGCCCCAATGTCGCCATTGTGAGTACTCGACGATGTAACACGACGCATACACAAGCAGTGCCCAGGTATAATATCTGCACATATCCGAAATCCCTGTTCTTTCGTCTCGTAGCGAGATCGACTGCGGAACAAGCATGGAATGGATCTACGGCTGTGGTACCGTTGCAATCCAACCATACCTGTGAACGTGTATGCGGTGCTCATGGGCATGCTCTCTGAATGGCTGCTGCGTCCAGTCACCACTCGCATATAGCCAGGGAATAGGCAGTCCATTAAGCTGACTGGTCTCACTGCTAGGGTCATACGTCATGACGAGATGTACTTGATTTTGATGTCATCGTAGGCCCTGAGTTGGTATAATATCAGAAGAAATCGTGTACCTGCCTTCATTTTCTCACAGTCTTGTATCCCAATTTCCATCTTCTATCAATTCGAACAGTGCAAGTGTATTTCATCGAACCATGGCTTCCATGCATAACACAGTACAGGATATAGGTGCGTGACTCGGGTTCTGCATGCGATATTGGAGCACTCCCCCACAGTTTGCAGGAAACACTGCAAGGCGCATATCATCCCAGCAGCATCTGCACGCTTCGTATCAGATTTCATCACATCAAATCAGCTGATGCTCTGTGAAAAAGACTGCGCAGGTCAAGCGGCCGCGTCTCAAGTCGACAGTTCTGCAACGGCATCGCATCAGGTCGGAGAGTTAGTGCGCATCCACGAATCACCCGTCTCTGGTGCCGACGCCGATCCGTCAGATCCCTTAGATCTTGGCCGCCATCGACGCAGCAATGTTACAAAAAGTCAACTAAAAATTGACTATCCCAACGGCGACCGAGGGAAACTTCAAAAATTCTATGTGCGCCAGAACAAGCTCATCGACCAGTTCCTCGGTGCCGACGATGAGGAACGCCTTCAGGTTGAGGAGGATGCCCGTATGGCACCCAGGATCAAGCTGGCTGTGAACGGCTCTTTCCTGGTGAACTTTGGACTCTTTGTGATTCAGGTGTACGCCGCGGTGTCGACGGGTTCCCTCTCTGTAAAGTGACCCATCAGTGCGGCGATCCCCTCTCCGTCGTGCTCACATCAACTAACCCTCTCGGTCTCGAAAGCTCTTTGCCACTGCTGCCGATGCCTTTGTCCGTAGCTGCACACCCCGCACTGAGGGATATAATCTAATATGCATCTAGGTGGACCTCGTGTCGTCTTTTATCATATGGATAACCTCACGCGTGGCTTCCCAACCCAGCGTTTACAAATACCCCGTGGTGAGTCCCCATCTGCAACATCATGCTTGGTCGGTGACCATGACTCAAGAGGGTAACAGGGCCGCACAAGAATCGAAACGATCGGCATCATTCTCTTCTGCTCGCTATTGACGACGGTAGCCGTTGAGCTGCTTGTAAGTAGCACAGAATCCCTGAGGGACGGCCCGCACCCGGTGTTCGGCAAACTCTAACCCGGGGGTATAGATCGAATCCATCAGGACCCTTGCAGCGGGGCCCGGGGAGTCAGAGCCGCTTCAGAAGATACCCCTGATATTTGTGGGCGTAGCGAGTGCGTGCATCAGTGAGGGGAAGACGTTGACGACGAAAAGCGCTAACGATGGTGCATAGTCTTCGCCAAAGGCACCCTGATGTGCTATTGCTTCTTCTACCGCAGGTATCCGTCCGTCCATGTGTTCTTCGTAGGTGGATATTCCATCCTGTGGCAAAGAAGCTTGTGGACTTAGCTCGCGGCAGGTCGATCACCGGAACGATATCCTCGTGAATAGCCTCGGGTTGACGCTGTCAATCGTCGGGAATAACCGTAGCGCCTGGTTCGCGGACCCCACGGGAGCCATTATCATCGCACTTATTATACTGTTCTCTTGGGTTTCCAACGCTTTCGAGCAGGTATGGCTTCTCGTGGGGAAGTCGGCGCCACAGGAGTTTGTCTCCAAGCTCATCTATGTCGCCATGACCCATGACCCCCGGATACTCAAGGTTGACACGGTAAGACAGTCCTGAGTATACATCCATGATACGATGTGGATATCTCTTTATTCATGAGTTAACGAACATGATGTAGTGCCGAGCGTATCATGCTGGCCAGCGGTTATACGTCGAGGTTGATATCATCATGGACACGGAGACACCGCTTAAGACCTCGCATGATGTTAGCCAGTCACTCCAAAGGAAATTCGAAGGTACGTAATAATCGCGTCACCATCGGAAGGAGTAGAGAGGGGAAGTATAAGTGGCTAAAATGGGAAATTAGGCTTGAGCGATGTCGAGCGAGCATTTGTCCACGTTGATTACGAATGCGAGCACGACCCCTACGAGGAGCACAAGAAGCTTTACAAAGTCGACACTGACAATCGGAGCCTCAAAGACACATTGATGTTTTGGCGAAAACAGTAACCCCCCGGGGGAAACGCTACAGAGTAAGCTCGCGGTACAGTCATCTAACCAACGGAATCCGTATACTCGTTAGTGTCTATATCACCGGCGAGTATATACGGTGTCCATTGTCAGGTGACCGTACTATGAGGAGCGAAGGAGATATAACTAAGATGGTACGAAATACGCCTGACGAAAAAGATGATGACGATGATGACAACGACGACGGCCGATGAAGACTATGATTATTATGACGATGCTGGAGCCGCTTCTATTTTCTATTACCCCTTAATTGTTCGAAGGAGGAGATGTAGTTAGTTTTATTGTAAATGTATGTATATTATTGAGGACTTAGACTTGGATAGCCTGGAAGAAGTATGTGGCTTGAGAACGTGGCTGAGGTGGGATATATTGTATGCATCCAGTGCTTACCTAACGGCAGCTAGGTACGGCTAGCGCCATCTAATCGCTAATCACTACCCCATGATTGAAGAGCTCGTACGATCGCAAGCTTCTCGGAGCTGGTTGCGGGATTCTCTTCTCGTCCCTCAGCCACGGGCCTCGCCCTGTTCAACAACCACACGCCACAATGTCTTTACTAATACCGGGCGCGCGCTTGTGGCCGTCGAGGCTGCCCAAGACGCCGTTCGTCTGCCGCCAATGCCTTCGACACCAGTCTTGGGAAGCTCCATCGCCCATCCTCCAGTCTTTGCGCCAATCCCGCCGACATGCCTCCACGACGCCGAAAACACAAACGACGACCAAGAGACCAGCTCTCTCCGCCAATTTCTTCAGCACCCGTTCTGCTGTCCGATCCGATGTCGCCGTCAATCCCGTAACACAAGCCACCGCCACTCAGCTGTCGAAGCGCGCGTTCCCCGAAACAACGAGCTCCAAGTCGGTCGCCTACTGGCTCCTCGGTAGTGCTGCCAGCGTCTTTGGTATTGTCGTATTTGGTGGCCTGACACGGCTGACGGAATCAGGGTATGCATCCTATTGCAAAATACGATGCGAGATATGACCAGCTTGTCGGTCTGCAAAAAATGGTGAATTCTGCTAACCCGGTGACTCTCCTTGCCCCTTAATAGGCTCAGTATAACAGAATGGAAGCCCGTCACTGGCTCTCTCCCCCCTATGAACCAGGAGGACTGGGAATTCGAATTCGAAAAGTATCGAGCGTCGCCCGAGTTCAAGATGCTCAACTCTCATATGGATCTCGCCGAGTTCAAGAAGATATACTTCATGGAATGGACTCACCGTCTCTGGGGGCGATTCATCGGCCTCTCATTCGTCCTACCCACCGCTTACTTTATCGCACGACGCCGGGTATCCGCTCGTATGGCTTGGAATCTGGTTGGAATTTCCGGTCTCATCGGTTTCCAGGGTTTTATCGGCTGGTGGATGGTCAAGTCAGGCCTCAAGGATGACCTGTTCGCGCCTGGTTCGCATCCCAGAGTGAGCCAGTACCGACTCACTACCCACCTTGCTACCGCTTTTGTGTGCTATTCTTGGATGTTGCTTGCTGGCCTCAGCATACTCAGGACACGCCGCCTCCTCGCCAACCCCGCCGAGTCCCTGAAACTCATCGAAACGCTGAAGCATCCCGCCATGGTTCCCTTCCGAAGATCGGTAGCCGCCCTTACAGTCCTCGTGTTCACAACTGTTCTTTCTGGTGCTCTCGTTGCTGGTCTTGATGCTGGTTTAATTTACAATGAATTCCCCAAGATGGGTGTTGGGTTGGCCCCACCGGCCTCGGAATTATGGGACAAGTTCTACTCGCGCAAAGAAGACGGTTCTGACTTGTGGTGGAGAAACATGTTAGAGAACCCGAGCTTGGTGCAGCTTGATCACCGCATCCTCGCTACGACCACATTCTGCTCTATCCTCGCTCTCTTTGCCTACGCCAGGAGAGGCCGCGTCGCCGCCACATTGCCAAAAGATGCTCGCAAGGGCGTTATGGGCGTGGTCCATCTAGTCTCCCTCCAGGTTGCGCTAGGAATCAGTACCCTCATCTACATGGTCCCTATCCCACTAGCTGCGGCGCACCAGGCCTGTGCCCTCGCTTTACTGACGGGTACTCTTGTGCTCGGTCAACGGATAAGGATCCCTAAGTCCACACTTCGCCTAATCCAGAAGAAGCTGGCAGCAATGCCTAAGTAGACAGAGCCCTCTGTGTATCTCTTGTATATGTAAAACTTACAAACAGAGGACACCATGTGTAATATATAAATACGAAATGTAGAATCTCAGTTCAATTATGATCTTCATCTCCGCATAAGAATCAAAGGGCCGCAATGAACATCGTATGCCGTCCCACCATATGTCTATTCTTTGAGAATACTCGTGACGTAATGTGTAAGGAAGCGACATTTCCATACAGGAACTTCCGGGGCCTCGCGGCGGTGGGTGAGTGGTACATCGACGAACATGATAGATTTGAAATCAGGGGGATCGGCAGGGCATGCTGCATTCGCAAAATGATCTTGGCATGTCAGCTCATCATACATGAACACATATTTAAAAAGGGTATATGATCCCCCTAGCTAGAACCGGGCCCGTCAGTTCGTTACAAAAATCAGGGGTTGCGTGTATTCGAAGGCTTCCTGGTTTTCAGCTGGCTAGGCATCAAGAGGAGTGTCGCATTCTCAAGCTGCGAGATGCGGGCGTTCGACCTGCACTGCATACACTGACGCAGTATGAACCGGGGTAATGTATTCTCAATCTTACACGTGTACACGGCATGGGATAACCAAACCCGTGTCATTCTCAAGCAATCTCTGCGATTTTGATCAGACAATTCCTCCCGGGGTTCCTGCCGTTCTGTTGCGTGCCACAGTTCTTGGCGAGTTCATTCGCCCCTGAGTGATCATAAACAATTGGACGAATCTGCATATTTATCTAGTGGAAGGCATTGAGTAGAGCAATATATGGGCAAAACCGAGGCATCCAGATAGATAATCTGTGGTCATATCGCTCTTCTGTTACCGACTTTGGTCCCGTCTACGTCCAATTTGTTATAGAAGTGCTCTTATCAAAAATCACCTGCGCTGTACTTATGTTGATATCGCAGGATCCAGATCCTGGTTATGTCTCAACAGTACTACATTGGCCATGCTGACCATTGGCCGCACCGCACTGTGTTTGGAAAGCTGACGAATGGAATCGCAGAGTTCTGCGATTATACCTGGGCTGTAAGCGGCTGCCACGGCGTCTACCAAGCCACAAATGTGAGTATTCGTACTGAACCCGTGACAAGGCATTCACCAGCTGAGATTGAGTTGGAGGCCGTTATATGTAGCAAGAGCATAAATGATACAAACACGGCTCGTAGGTGAATAACTAGACGTTGCCACAGTCGGTGATCTTCCGGTACGCAAATGCTGTGTGAAAACTTCAGGAGCCCAACATGAGCTTCGGTGTAAGCTTCGGTGACGTCGTGCTGGCTTCCACGCTGGCCTGGAAAGTGTACAAGGCCTGCAAGGATTCGAGCGAGAGCTTCCAGCGGTTGGCCGGCGAGGTCGCGTCGCTGCACGTCGTCCTCAAGGAGACGAAGGACTACTTGGACGAGCTCCGCGATCTCGAGACGTCACGCGTCAACCGGCTTCGGATCCTCACGGACGGGTGTCATGCTACGCTTACAGACCTGGAGAAGCTCATCCGATCTTACGACAGCCTCGGGACACAGGTTCAGGTTCGTACGCCATGCTGGTTCTTTCTAATGCTTCCTGAATGACGATGCTTCGTCGCTGCTATTCTATCTATGATTGCCGTGACTAGTGATGTCCCGGCTTGAGCCCTGCCAAAGACAAGATCTAACTGATCGACTAGAGGACATGGGATCGCTTCCGATTTGGGCTCCAGGATCTGTCGGAGATCAGGTCTCGCCTCGGTGAGTTGAAGGTGTACCCGGTATTCATGCCCCTTCCTGGTCATCACATAGGGCAACCCCGAGAAGTTAGGGAAATTGCTCACAGAAAAATATACTGATGTTCCGTCGCAGTCAGCAGCGTCACCCTGTTGACTGCTTTCAATACTTCCCTTATAAGGTTTGATAGCCGCTTGCACGAAACACGGCCTCTCCATACCATGCTAACTTTACGATAAGCTCATCGACCCTTCGAATTGAGAAGCGACTCAATAAATTCGTCTGCGAGGTCCGTGCAGGCTACAGAGAAGGCTCGATCGTGACGACGCCAGGTGTAGCCGACACGATCGATTCCCCCGACGTTTGGACACAACTACAGCGGGAGCTCGAAGATGTGGGGATCAGCCCTGCCATGGTGGAAGAGAACCACGAATATATCACACAATGGATCAAAGCCGCCTTGGCCGATGGCCTAATGGATGAAGACGCCCCAACGGAAGTCGACAACCCACAGCCTCTGTCGATGCTCAGCGACTCGGGTTACGGGGGAAGTCCCCTGTTTTCGCCCGCTGCACTCACCATCGCGAATAACGAGTTCGAAGAGGAGTTCCGCGAGAAACAGGCAAATCGGTCGATCGAGGAAGTCCTTAAACCTCTCGCAACAGAGATTGTTATAGAACCATCAGCCCGGAAGAAATCTCTGGCGGACCCTACAAGGCTGATCAGGAAGCTATTCGTCAAGAACACGGCTATAATCGAAGCAGCAAGTGATGGAGACTTCGACAAAGTCGCTAAGTTGCTCAGCCTGGGCTGCAATGTGAATGCAACAGACCGCTGGGGGTAGGCATACCTGTTTCTCTCGCACACTTTCCCTTTATCAGACTACTACAGGGTTCATTCGTTTTCTCATATATCTCTATGCACGATCGCCTCCCATTTTTTGTACCGAGAACTGACATACTCGGCCTAGATGGTCAGCGCTTAGCATGTGTGCCTACGGCGGGCATCTCGCCATTGCGAAGCTCCTCCTCGAACACGGCGCAGACCTCGACATCCTCGACGTCGACGGCGACACACCGATGCAGATAGCCACGACACGGGGGCATTCGGAGTTGGTCATCCTCTTCGAGGAAGTCCGCGCGGAAAGAGATCGCCTAGCGCGGGAATGCGACGCGGAGGTACCAAGGTGAGTGGGTAATTGACGTGGCCAGCCACCACCTCCGAAGTGCCGGCATGGCAGAGCCGGCGTATGTAAGATTTGTGGGCTTTGGGCTGACGATCTTCATTCAGAAACTTGGTTGCGAGGCCGGGTTGATTGAACAACCTTGCACGAAACTAGGTAGTCAGCGCCATGTTTCCAAGGAGCATAGCAAAGATGTTAGGCGAAATTCCAGCAATAATATATTTTCCTTTCGTAAAATCAAATCGTCGCAGGGCACAGCACCGGCACAGATTCATACATATAAATATACTATTTTCAATCGCCACTTGTACCGTTTCATCATAGGGCTGCATGGAACTATGGCACCTAGGACCATCTCGCCGGATCTCTAACCGAAACTGTGCTCGACTGTGCTCACCGCAATGCTTACACTCCCGCCTTACACAGCCCTTTTAGTGCAATTGCGAGCAACGGCGCGGTGGGGAGCAGTTAATTATAGATCCCTGTTTCACGCCTTGGCCCTATATTTTCTCTATCCGTCCGGTTTCCTGCTCCACCTCCTGGAATCCTACCGTCTGATGTTGGACATGAGATGAGGGCAGTGACAAACACTCAAAACTTCGTACGATGCGCTAGGCTACCGTATGTCGATGAGCTAGGGCTTACCTCAGGGACAGGATCTTACGGGCGTATTACAAGTCCTGCACGCATGGCGGAAATTGAACTTGTGCCATGGGTTTACATATGAATGATGTTTAGTGCTCACGGAATATGCCTACGGGGGGCTGTGGTGGACGCGTTTGTGACGTAGATGGTCCTAGGTATATAACTCGGAAGCTGCCCTTGCAACGGATTTAAAGGTGTGCTGCTGGAAGAGGTAGGGAGGAATTTTGTAAGAGACGTATACCCCCGTTTGAATACAGTCAGCCATGGAGAGCGACCTAGCGCTGTACAACAAGATTCTTAGGAGCGCGCCGGCAAATCCTTTTTTGCCTCGTGAGTCTGATTACGGACCGAGTTTCCTCGACACCTCGGCGTGTCTCTGCTCGCTACGGAAGGTCGAGCAGAACGGAGTAGGCGATGAAGTTAGTGATGATATAAGCGACGAGACGGGTGACGATCGAAAGAGGGCGACAAAAGACGTTGCCGCATGGCAATGTATTGGGAACCAAACGCAAGGTGTTTATGAGGTTACGACGGGCAAATGGTTCGAGAACTTGCAAGGCGGCAGCGATGTTAACCTGCCGATTTACGATGATTCAAACGACCCAAAAGTTGACAAGGCCCTGACATGGGACGAAGACAAGAACGACTTTGTTGATGCCGATCTGGACAGCTTGTCGCTCTACGATAGAGCATGTACCGCTATCAACCAAACGACGTTTAGCACGTCTTTCTACAGAGTTCTTGCTGAGCAGGAAGCCGGTGAAGACCCCATCGATGCTGCTTCTTGCTGGCGCTCAGGATCAGTACCCGTTGAAATCCAGAACGTGACATCCTGGAGTGATACTGGTTGTCCATCCGGCTTTCTATGTTCGTCTACCCTAAGTGTCTCCTCTTCAAGCATACTTATAGCGTGTAGGCCAAAACAATACAGCGAACTCGCTTCCACAGTACTGCATACCTTTTACCCAATGCCAAAGTGCCAGGCTCTCCGGTGAAGTCTGCACGTACGGCGGCAAGAACTTCCCCATGGGCCCTTTCGAACCCGTCATCTGCCAGCAAGGGTACTATTGCCCGGAAGAATTCAACGGACGCGAGACGTTCCCTTGTCCAGCTGGGACATACTGTCAACCGGGAGCCCCGACACCGACTCCTTGTGCGGTAGGAAGTTACTGTCCCGAGAAATCCACTTATCAAGTCTTCTATATACCCGTCATCCTCATTTTAGCCCTGGACGTGTTTATCGCCGTGGCGCTGGTCTGGTATGCCGTTCACAAGAGGTTTCGAAGCAGCAGAGAGGGGCATACCGTCGCTAAACCGAATGGCATCAGCGCATTCGCGGCGTCCATGACTGGCTACAAGGAAATCCGCGACGATGGGGATCATGACCACGAACTGTTGCCGATGCAAGCCACGTATGTGCCGCCCAGGGCAGATAATTGGACTGGGTTTGAAGCCGCACTTGATATCCCGATACCCGTGAGCTCAGAGTATATAGACTCGGAGGAGTATAACCTAGGTCTCACCCCCGAACTTCGAGCCTTCGTTGATTCCATGCGAAAGGCCACCGATGCCTCGCAATTCGGTCTCTCCTTCACCTACGATAACCTCAGCTTCCACCCCAAAGGCTCGCCCAAGCCCATCCTCCAGAACGTCACGGGTTCCATCGAGCGAGGCTCGCTCACGGCCGTCATGGGCGGTTCCGGTGCCGGCAAATCCACCTTCGTCAACGTGCTGATGGGCAAGACGACCAACACGGGCGGACTGGTCGCCGTGAATAACATCCCCGGGAAGATCAAGCGGTACAAGAAGCTCATCGGCTACGTCCCGCAAGACGACATCGTGCTCCCCGAGCTCACTGTCTACGAGAATATCCTGCATTCCGCGCGGATTCGCCTGCCGCGGACGTGGTCCAGCGTCGACATCAAGGCGCACGTCGACTCCGTCATCGACTGTCTGGAGCTGTCGCACGTGCGCAACTCCCTCGTCGGCAGCGTCGGAAAACCCGTGATCAGCGGCGGACAGCGGAAGCGCGTGAGCATTGGAATGGAGTTGGCTGCGGCACCCATGGCCATCTTCCTCGACGAGCCCACGAGTGGCCTGGACGCTACGTCGGCGTCTTCGATCATGAGGACGCTCAAAGCGATCGCGCGCCTGGGGATTTCTGTCATCGTCATCATTCACCAACCGCGGTCGGAGATCTTCGAGATGCTCGACGAGTTGATCCTCCTGGGCAACGGGCAGATCATCTACGAAGGCAGCGAGAAGGGCGTGCAGCAGTTCTTCGAGGACGTTGGGTTCCGGTTTCCGGCGCACGCTAACAAGGGAGACGTCGTCACGGACATCATTACTGGTAATGGCCGGATATACAAGAAGGCGGGCGAGATCTCCAAGGAGGCCCTGATCAATAACTGGGCGCAATCCCGCCAGAACGCCGAGATCAAGACCCGGCACCAGTCTTCCCAGTCGGACCGCGCTTCCATCAAGAAGACGCAGACGATACAGCGTGGATTGCTCAAGTCGCGGGGCGCGCCGCGGTGGAAGCAGGGCTGGCTGTGCTTGCAGCGGGCGATGCTGCAGCAATGGCGCGCGAAATCGACCTTTTGGTTCGAGATGGGGCTGGCTTCACTGTCGGGGATTCTGCTCGGTCTCGCGGAGAACAGCAAAAAGGGCATCCTCTTTAAGGGCATCGTCAACGCGCCGTTCGAGATCTTGTCCGTCGCCACGGATATCCAGTCTGTTCCCGAACTCGCGCTGCTCACGGTTATCGCTATTGGTCTCGTCTCAGGTGCCCCCGGTGTCAAGGTCTTTTCCGAGGAGATGCTCTTGTATCGCCGGGAGGCTGAGGCCGGACACTCGCGAATCGCTTATTTCTTGGCTAAGAACCTGTCCGTCTTCCCGCGGATGGCGTTCGCGTGCTTGCATTTCACGACTCTGATTCTTGTTCTCGCCGTACCCATCATACCGTGGGGTAACGCCTTCTTAACGAATTTCGTATATTTCTACTGCATCTACGGATTGGCGAGTGTCATGTCAAGTAAGTCCCATAACCCAAGAGCCCTTGATATCGTTCATCGCGGGTAGTTAAGATACTAACCACGCTTCCCTTTCTAGTGATCGTGAAACGAGAAGATGCACCACTCTTCGCGACCATGATCAGCTTGATCGTTGGCATTCTCTCGGGTGCAGCACCGCCCCTCTCTAAGGTCAAAGAATGGCACTTGGAGTGGCTCTGGCGGGCGTCACCCGGTACCTGGCTTGCCGAGGTCTACTTCGGGCAGATGATCGAGCCCTTCAGATATCTCTACGATGTCGACCTTGCCTCGAGGATAGCAGGGTTCAGACTCCACGAGCTCTGGACGAACATTTTGGTGTTGCTTCTCATTGGAACCATCTACCGCATAATTGCATTCATCGGTTTGGTGTTTGGCGTGCGTTGGCGTGCTTAAGGGCATCATTGTTAATTCATATGGGTTGGTGTTTATGAAAAGGGAAAGGTGCCCATCGTTGGGCGGACTGCATATAATGTTATATCACATCGGGAATGTATAACAGTAGACTATTAGAGATATCCAATACCCAAAGTCATATGTATATTGTCTAACATCTATGTATTCGGCTATGCGCATCACTTGCAATGATGATAGTGCGACGTCGTGCTGTCAGAAAGTAGCCAATGCCTCGACGAAACACAGCACACTAGTCAATGTTCTTTGAGTTTGGTCATGTTGAGCTAATGATATAAAATATTTCTAGAATCGGCTGGAATTTTACTTTACGGATTAACAAAGCGTGCAGTAGATGCCGAATGAATTGAAAGTACTGACATCCACATAGGTTTGCGGCAGGAGAAGGGTACGAGAATACAATAGAATCCATGTTAACTTGAAAGCAACACCGAGCGATCATGCGCTGCAAGAAATCGCCTGGTATTGTCGTATGACTATGACAGCGCGATTTTCTGCGTATCGGTCCTCGAGTTGTGATAAGTTTAGCAATCCGATGACGAACAGCTCTTTGTAGCGCAATGAACTGATAACACACTCAGCTGCTGACCGCCCAGCCAATCATTGGACCTACATGAGCAAATTCTTTTAGATATCTGACTGCTACGCCAGAGATCATCGAGGATAAAAGTGTGAGCAGCTGGCCTTTTCAAAAGCGAAATACGCATTTGTACATCGTTTAGGCTGCACCGTTAGTTGTTGATATCGGACTCCAGGTTGGCTTAGTCTGCCTTGCAGACAGCCTATAACGTTACCCCGATTCCGTTGCGCCACGAAATCCGAATTGAGATTTTCGGGCGCCGAACAACTTTCCTACCTTTTTTCTTCTCCCTCGTCTTTCTTCTCACTGCCAGTCTTACGTTGACTGACTACATCAGAAAATTATAGCAATATATTGGCACCGTAGAATCCATCGGCAACTCGGATTTCGAAACCATCGGGTCATGGGGACATCAGAGGGCGCAATCCCTAGGCGGGAGTCGGAATATGCGACAGGGAGTCATATGTCAGATGATCAGCGCCCACACGTCGGTGTTGTTGGCGCAGGTGTTTCAGGTCTTCGTTGTGCCGACATTCTCCTCTCGCACGGATTCAAGGTGACAATCTTGGAGGCGAGGGATCGACTTGGAGGCCGAGTAAGTCACAAACGTTTGAGATGGGTGACACTTGGTGCAAGGTAACCTGATGACATGCGTGGTAGATATGCCAGTCTGATCAGCTGGGTTACGTGGTTGACATGTCTGTGCAACCCACCGCCATCAAGATCAGCAACTCGCTGACTTGAATGTTGACAGCGGCCCTAATTGGATTCATACGTGGAACAGCGGAGAAACCCATCCGATCTGGCAGATTGCACAGGAGACGCGCACACCTCTGCATCACTGGAACGAGCGACAACTCATTTACGATTCTACGGGCGTTCCGTTGCCAGAAGGCCAAGCAGACAAGCTGTCGTCCCTCCTTTGGAAAATCATCAGTGAAGCTTTTGATGTTAGTGCAGTTGCGAACAAGCAGGATAGCGGAAGGAACATTCCGGGCGAGGAGTCCCTTTATGATTTCGTGAGGGAAAAAGTACGAGACGCAGCGGTAAGCGACGACGAAAGAGAGCTTCTTACGCAAATGAGCGAGATGTGGGGTGCGTACATAGGGGAGCCGATTTGGAAGCAAAGCCTGAGGTTCGCTTGGATGGAGGAATGCTGCGGAGGAGGCAAGGAGTCTCCCATTGCCCATTGGAAACCAAAAGCCCAGGAATACTAATCCCGTTCACAGAGGAGATGTTTGTCCAATCAAACTACTCGGCTATTCTCGACAGGATTTCCCAGCCGGTGAGGGAGCGTGCTAGAATCCTTCTCCGAACCGAAGTCATTTCTATGCGTACGCCAGAGCAGAGGTTTCCAGGACAGAAAGTAGAATTAGCGACCCGAGATGGAGGCACTCACCGATTCGACGAAGTCGTTATGACGACACCATTGGGATGGTTGCAGAAGCATTCTGACTGCTTTCTGCCGCCACTACCACCAAGGATAGAATCTGCGATCAGCAGCCTAAAGCTGTCCCAACTAGAGAAAATCTTCGTCACGTTTCCATCGGCGTTTTGGATAGGGGATGCGGACGACGATGCTTTTCCAAGCTATACGAATTGGCTGAGACCATCGTATGCCGAGGATACGAACCCGGCCCGCTGGCCACAAGAGGTCTGGAACCTAGCATCCTTTGCAGCACCCAACAAGCATCCTACCCTCCTGTTCTACCTTTACGGCGACTGTTCACGGTACATCGTGAGCTCCATATATGGTAGAACGGGAGAGGAAAAGCAGAGGTTTCTTCAGACATTCCTTTACCCTTACTACTCCCGCCTTCCAGGATTCGACGCAGAAAAAGAGGCGTGCCATCCGAAGGCAATCCTCGCCACGGAGTGGCTCAAAGATGACTTCTGCGGTAATGGGAGCTATTGTAATTTCCAAGTTGGAATTGAAGACGCCGACAAGGATGTCCTAGCCCTCCGTCACGGCTGTCCGGAGAGGCGACTGTGGTTCTGTGGCGAGCATGC
The DNA here is from genome assembly GCA_002288965.1 of Xylaria sp. MSU_SB201401. Classification (NCBI taxonomy): domain Eukaryota; kingdom Fungi; phylum Ascomycota; class Sordariomycetes; order Xylariales; family Xylariaceae; genus Xylaria; species Xylaria sp. MSU_SB201401. The sequence continues at coordinate 16,023 of NPFG01000167.1, read as the reverse complement.
TGCTCCTTTCGAAGAATGTGGAACAGTGGCTGGCGCCTATCTCTCAGGCGAATCGGCTGCTCAGAGGATCGTCGGCATGTATGACGATGGCTTAGAAAAAGGAAACCCAGAAGCAACCACCACGCTTCCAGAGCATATCCACTGAATGCTATATGATTTTGGGCCACGACGACATAACCATAAAGAGAGGGCATCATTACCATGTCTGTCTTTCCATCGAATAATGTGGGCGTGAGAGTATAATTGGAACTGTCTGTGAATGAGAACAACGTATACAGCTAGTTTCAAAATCGAGGATGGTTTGTGGACTGACTTCCCATATAGCTGTTCACAATAGACAAACAGAAGACAAGACGTTAGGTGGTTAGGTAATGTGACCCTTCGTAGCACTATATATATGTGGCACCCTTATGTAGTAGCAGTACATCAACATTTCGCTGATATGGGCGTAGGTGAGGAGTCAGCGGGTGAGCTAGGGGACTCCCGCACGCCCCCTACACAGTAGGTCGGCAATGTGGTGGAAGAGAGTAGGAACTGGAGCGAAGGAAGCTGTCTCCAGCGTGAATCTAGAGATAGGCGAAATGATCGGACGGATTATCGCAGCCAACATCTCATTCCTCGAGGCCATCGACGTCGTCGACTCTGCATGTCTCACAGCATATACTAGATCTGAGATATTGGTAAGCTAGTAAGTTTTCAGCGTGCTGGTCTTCTTATCAGCGACGATTCTAGTCGTCGGAACCGTCGAGATGCCGATCTCTTCCCCAGGTAAGAGCGGAAGCGTAGGCATCGATACCGTAGGCCATGTGCGACGTAGCACGAACAGTAAGGGAGAGTAAGAGAGAAAGATGCCATCGCGCTAGTAAGCACTGGCGGGAGATGCTGGTAACCTAAAACCCACGTTTTTCCCACAGTACGGTACTACCTAGCCCTCTCTGAGTAAGTAGGCCAATCGTAGTGCATGTAGGCGTAGCATCTGGTGTATTCATGATCCGAGGTTGCGAAGCCAATGGCTGCATGAGCGCCGGAGGACATCCCCTTATGGGAGCACTGGTGATAGTAACGACACCCTCGCGTCGTCGTGGATCTAGGTCCGAGCGAAAGCACGGACGATGAGCAGCAGACTGTAGCTGGCTACATGAGCCATATGTCCTTGGAGAAAGATGAGGCAACTGAACTGTGCTACACCAACAACATGTACATGCAATTGATCAAGCTGTCAGTGGTTCGGAGATATTGAACGCGTGCTCCTAAAAATAAGCAGTTGATGCAGAACTAAGAACGGCAGGATTCAGCTAGTGTGAACTAGCTCGCTAGGTCTTTGAGGCTGCGCTAGTGTCTGTGAAAAAGGCATGGCTCTGGTATGGCTTGGTAAGGGCTGGGCGTCGGCGTCGGACTTTAGGGGAACGAAAGAGAGGGCAGAGAGGGGGAACATGAAAGCTGGCACAGTGTGGACGCTAGGGTTCAGTTACGTGAGGTACCTACCTACCCGCTTAGAGGCCGGTCTGCCCCTTGGTCGGTCAGCCCCATATTTTTTAAGGTTATAAGGTGGGTACGGCGTGTCATCTGCACAGTATCTCGCGTACCTGACCCTCCCTTGTCTACCTGCCTAACCTGGCTAGTATCAATTATATTCACCCTCACTAAGCTCTTATGCGGCCGCCGTACCATGTAGCTCTTGAACATTTTTTCTTCAGGTAGATTGAAAGACTGCCGCCTCGTTAACATGGTATGTACCTGCTCTGCTGTAATTACTATGTACTGTAAGTTCGTACACTGCACTCCACACACTACTTACTATTATCTTGATATGAGATGTAGCATGCGAGATTCTTACTTCCGGCTTAGGGTAGGTGGTCTTCTCGGATGCAGTGAGATATCACAGCAGAAAAGAGTATGATATAGATCCGAACATGCGTTGCGAAGATGCGATCGCCGTTGATCTCTGCAGCCTTCGCTCACCGTACGCATGTGTGGAAGAAGTCTCGAAGCCTTCAGGTTACATACACCCAGGTAGTGTATGGGTACACAGTATACATCTATCGTGGATGCCTCGTTGGAAGGCTAAGATGACTGCTTACTTACACTGCACTATCAGATTGCTTGGGGTCATCCATGACTTACTTAAAATAGGCCACACAGCGCATAGCGGCGACGTATATGGTTTAGGTCATATCATGGGAATGCCTATCTTGGATTCAAGTAGGTAAAATTACCAAATGAGATAATCACCTCTCGCCCGACGACCGCCAGTATCTCGTCAGCTCTACGGAGTATCGCGACACTGAAAAAACCGCCAAGTAAACCGTATACCTAGACTCACCCCCAGATCTCGCTTGCGAGAATCCCAGCCTGGCATAGCTCACTTCGCATTTTCGGGATATAGGCATCTCGCATTCTCGGAACGACAAGACAAAGAATATGCATGGCTGTATGCAGTAGAGCTCCCACGCAGCAGCGCACTACTACTGAGTAAACCGACCGTTACATCTGCATCACGTACATGACTTGCATCACTGATTACTACCATAGTCACTGGGTCGCCAAGAGTCACAGCACTCATCACGGAACCCCCTTCAGTTAGCATCTGTCTCTGTGCTCTGTACACTCGCGCAACGCAACAAGATGCGTATGTAGAACCTAGCGTTGGTAGAGAAACAGACAGCTAGAACCTAGAAGCTAGAAACTACCGAGTTCAGAGTCAGTGGATATCGACCATTCGGTTACACACATTGGAGGCACGACAGGATGCTTCTTAACAAGCAGGTATATAAGAAAGACTATGCAAGTATACAGTAAGATACTATATTGGAAAGGCAGAGAAGTGCACAACGTACAGTATACTACCGTGTATCGTCCTGTACATACACTAGTCCTACCTAAGCAAGGAGCTTGCTTTGACGTCTTTTCCTGCAGGAACCTTCAGAGTACGTGTAGGACGCTTGGCTACTGAAAAGACTTTGCTGTAGGCATGCCTCGGTCAGCAGCTATCCGTCTTACTCACGAGTGACAGCAGTCTTAAAAGTACAATGTGATTTACACAGGAGCCGAGTCGGCCAGGCCACCTGTTGCACAGAGCAGAGAGGGAGAATGAAGGACAACACAGCCAAAGCAAAGCTAGGACATGAATCCGTCCGTAGGCAGCCCGTATGTCTGAAACTCGGGTTACATAATCCAGTTCCTGTTGAATACCCAATCCTCGCTGGTGAAGGTTGTGTGGCTATGTAAACCAAGCTTCGAGTTGACAGGGGGCTGAGGGAGATTGCCTACCATCTAGCTCGGGTCCACCGATAGACATGGGCCAGGATAGACGACGTACTATTTTCTACTGTACTGTACTGTACCGTACTGTGAGAGGTCTGCATATAAAAGGCTGTGCTGCTGCCAAGTCCTTGGCATACTACCCTGCGTGCTCATGCTCATACACTTCTCTAAGTTCTCTTTCACCAGCTACCGGCCAATCGCTAGAAGTTCCGCCCGGTGGCAGATTAGTTGATGCACCGGCTCTAGGCCAGTCCAAGACACTCATCCTGCGTAATGTGCACTACACTCAAGTAGGAGAAGCGTGGCATAATAGGAGACGTCGCCCATGCATGGCTGGGTAACGCAGGTTAGCCCAGTATACTCGGGAGTAACTTTCAGGCACGTCCCGGCTCACTCCCTCTCGCGTTCGTTGGTTTTCCTCGCCATTTGCTCATATCGAGAGTACATACAGCTTGTATATTTCTATGGTAGCGAGAATCCGAACGATTGTTACCGTCGTCATGCAACGCAGCATACCAGTCATGATTTGTCTCTGCCAGTAACGACTCGGCAGCTGAGACCAAACCCCTGTCCCAGCACTCTCCCTCTCGAGGGAGCTTTGCGGTCATCCAGTACCTGAACGGATGGTCATGGTTCTCGCCATGGGTCTCTCAGGCCTACCCTTGCCCCACCGATCTATATTACTCTATTGGTAGAAGCCTGTCAGCATCCTGTCATGGGTCATGGATCCCGTCAGCATCTAATTGCGGGGACCTGGAGATGACTACTTGCCCGAAAATAGATACACACACATGGCTGGTCTGCTGTGATGGCTGTCTGGCGAGGCCGTGACACGGATTAGCTAGTAAACACTAGTAAATCCGAGATCGACATGAAAACGAACACTGGTATATAAGACTCGCGATCGACCTGGCTCCTTCAGCTACTGAACTCGTGCCATGCTCATTGCCATTCTCTTCTCACCACCTCTTCCTTCCATTCCACGGGCCTGGGTAGCGTCCCTACTCATTTTATACTGGCCTCTTGATTCTTTTTTCAACCCTTTTTAGACATCACTCTTTCGAAATCCACATTCCATTCGCGTTCCATTCCCTAGTAAAACAATGAAGTCTTTTTCATATCTCGCGCTTCTCAGCGCGATTGCGCCTTGCGCGTTCGCCGGGTATGTTCTACTCTTAGTAAAAACTTAAACGCAAGAAAACACTTGTATTAATTCAATCTTTATAGATCTGGCCGCGAGGGTGTTGATGTTCTCATTGACATCATCCAACCCCAGAACCAGTACCCCCAGACCAGCGATGCGCTTATCCCCATCGCGAAGCCCTCCAAGACCGAATATGAGTACGTCATCATTGGCTCAGGTCCCGGTGGCGCGCCGATAGCTGCCAACCTTGCCATTGCTGGCCACAGCGTCCTCCTCATCGACGCCGGTGGTGACTACGGTCACTTGCGAGAGCGTGAATCGCCTGCTCTCGCTAACCCTACCTCGGAGAGAAACGAGGTCAGCTGGGGCTTCTTCACCCACCACTACGAAGACGAGGAGACTGCCCTCAAGGACCGCAAGTACACCTGGTTGACACCAGATGGAAAGTTCTACAGTGGTCTTAACGTTCCCGAGGGGTCGACTCCTCTCGGTAACTTCTACCCCCGATACGGTGGATTGGGTGGCTGCGCTGAGCACAATGCCCTTGTCGCTCTCTTGCCCAGCAAGAACGATTGGGATGGAATTGCGAACGCCACCGGCGACGCCAGCTGGTCAAATGATGCCATGAGAAAATACTTCAAGAAGGTCGAGAAGCTTGAGTACGAAATCCCCGAGGGTACGGAGGACACCCACGGTCACGATGGTTACCTCCACATGACCCAGAACCCATCCGGAATCCCCGCCCAGGACATCAAGCTGTTGTCCGTCGTCGCCGGTGCCGCCAAGGCCTTCGGAGTTGACAACGCCGGGCTCACCACCGCCATCAACGACGCCGTCACTTTGGCCCAGGAGAACAGCGTCGACTACGAAACCGGTCTGCTGCCCCTGAACATGACCACTGATATCGTTGCCGCCTTGGACAGCATGTTCGCCATGGATGCCAACAACGCCTCTCCCGACAGGGACACTAAGAGGCTTTTTGCCAAGCTTCCCCTGCACGTCGACAACGAGAAGTACCGCCGTTCCACCCCCCAGCGATTACGTCTACGACACCTGGGTCCAGAAGACCGCCAACGGCACCCAGAAATACAAGCTAGATGTTGCTCTTAATACCCTGGCCACCAAGATCCTGTTCGACACCACTGGCGCCAAGCCCAAGGCTATCGGTGTTGACTTCCTCCACGGTCAGTCGCTATACCGTGCTGACCCTCGCGCTAGCCAAACTGAGAACGGTGGTGAGGCTGGCACCGTCAAGGCTACCAAGGAAGTCATTCTTGCCGGTGGTGCCTTCAACTCTCCCCAGCTCTTGAAGCTCTCTGGTGTTGGCCCCAAGGAGGAGCTTGAGTCCTTCGACATCCCTGTTGTCTTGGATCTCCCTGGTGTCGGTGAGAATCTTCAGGACCGTCTCGAGACTAGTGTCAACGCTGAGTTCCCTACCAATTTCACCCGTATCCTGGCTTGCTACTACCTCGCTGTCGACGGAGACCCATGCTGGTCTCAATACGTTGACACCAACAACAAGGGTGCCGAGAAGGGTAACTACGCTTCCAACGGTGTCGTCATGGGCAGCTTCTTCACTTCTTCTTACTCTGAGGATGGTGAGCACGATTTGTGGATCGGTGGTTTCCCCGCTCTATTCAACGGCTTTTACCCTGGTTACTCTTCTAATGCTGCTACCGTTGCTAACAAGAACTGGTGGTCTTGGTTGGTCCTCAAGGCCCACACCAGGAACCACGCCGGTACCGTCAAGCTTGCCACCACGAACCCCCGTGACACCCCTATCATCACCTTCCACAACACCTACGAAGGTCTGTCTAAGGAGGAGGCTGACAAGGATGTCGGTGCTCTCCGTGAGGGTATGCGCATGGCTACCAACTTCTTCGAGAACATCCCTGCTGTTGATGGTGCCGCCGATGTCTTCTGGCCCCCCAAGGAGGTCCGCGACGACGACGCCGCCCTCGACGAGTGGATTGTTGAGGAGGCCTGGGGTCACCACGCCTCTTGTTCCAACAAGATTGGTGGTGACGATGACCCGCTCGCCGTCCTTGACGCCAAGTTCCGTGTCCGTGGTACTGAGAGCCTCCGTGTCGTTGACGCCTCTGCTTTCCCCAAGATCCCTGGTATCTTCCCTGTTCTCCCCATTATGATGATGGCTGAGAAGGCCACTGAGGACATCCTTGCCACCAAGACTCCTGTTCAATGCCCTTCGAAGGCTAAGGCTCACAAGAAGCACTAAATAAAAAGAAAATCCAGGCGGGCGGCAATTCCACGATACCCTTAGGCTGTACATAATGAGCGGGCAGTTACCGATAGAAGTTCAGGGCGAGGTCGCCACGTAACCTGATGATCCATGACGAGCTCTACGCTTTTCATTGTATTGGTTACTGTTCTACTGTATATAGTTTTGGTCAACGAAAGACGATAATTCTGTTTATATTTTATCAACTCAAAGCGCATTTTTCTGGTTGCATTTGCTCGGTCGTTAACACATTTGCGAATGTGTGTTCTCTGTTTTGATAGCGATTAACTTTCAAACTCTAGCCTAGGCTTTTGAATACTGCTATTTAGGGCAGCAAATACCAGTATTGTCTTCAAGATTTTAGTCGTCACGATTAGTATGGCCCAGTGCTACCAAACAAGTAAGCGTAGCACTGCACACCATGCTTGGCATGTTGAGAAACCCGGTTACTATCCTCCCATACGGAGCATAAACGATGACTCCTAGTCTTACTAACAGGTAGCTCTTAATCTAACGCTTGCAGCTCGCTTTGCGGTTTTGGGGTAAGCCAGAATAGGCATGGCATCCTAGCTTACCTGCCATAGGGGGCATCGGTGATTACTCCCCGGCTGGCTTAATATTTAGTGTTCTAACCCTCTACACACTACGTCGTTACTTTTTGCTATCACAGAGTACCCCGTGAACAGATATCTAACATTCGGTTCATTGAGAATTGATCCAATTGCTGATGATGATTCTCACTAAGTTCAGCTTCACGCATGCGCATGCACCGATTGGTTTGTTGGAGAAATTCAGCGGTCCAACCAGCTTCGCCGATCTCAGTATGAACTGTGACGGATTGGGATCTTCACCCATGCTCACAACCTGACACACTAGCACATATTAGTGCACTCTGTTTTAGGCTTATTCTTTATGCGTACTGTGCCTCGTAGAGCCCAATGCTCAGCTGGTTCGCCTCGGGAGTATTGGCGTTGTTTGTTGAGCTGAGAGACGGCGGCCGGCACAGGAACATTTCGTTAGTGCGATCGCCTGAGAAAGCGATTTTCGCCGCCGCTTCGGCTACCCGTATACGTACCGTAAAATTACCGATACGACAAATCCCAGTTCCTCATCCCGCGCAACCACAACTCCCAGGTAGGCGTAGATATCGAAATCGAGTATTATGACATGTCGTTCTCTTTGAGCCTCATATATCGTACGATCGTGAGGAAAAACCTGGAGGAGTACGACGGCTCCAGATAATCCTTCCATCGTGCTTTCGAGGCAGATCTGAGATAGCCGACGAAGGCTTCTCTTTGAAAAACGTACGAAGAACATACGATGCTCTTGAGATGTCAAGATAGGCGAGATAAGGGCGCTAGGTACAGGCCGTCAAGGCTGGTCAAGGGACTCCATGTCCAGTCCAACTGGTCGGATACGGCACTAACCTTACAGTACTGCTTAGTGCGTTGGGCAGCTGAGAAAGGAAATACGTGTACCAGGCACTGTGTACTTTGTCTAATTTTCTTACTATGGAAACGGCAGAAGTTATGCTTACTACACAAGCCATGCTTAGCTTCCAACTACTCCTGATTGGGTAAGTACCTAGCACAGCGCTATACATAGTCGAGATAGTAAAGCACGGTACTTGCCGTTGCCTGTTTTGGTATGGAAGAATAGCCACTAAAAACACTGTGTTGTTAACGGATTGAGCCTCGAGTTTGAGCTAACACGATACTCTGTATGGTCACATGGATCAAAGTGCCAGCCACAATCGATGGTGTACGCCATGATTGCCCGTAGGAAACTCCACGGAGACTAAGTGGTCTTTGTTAGAGTACTCTCGAATGGCTGTATTATTCACTTTCGGAGGCTTTGCTCATAACTTAGGTTTTGAACCAGGATATTGAGATGAAGATTAGACGGGCTCGGACTACTTCACTTCCTTGACCTGATGACATCAACACACAATAGGACGCAATTCAAACTTTGCCACCAATGGTTGCATATAACGTTGTGTCAGTTCATTGTATGGCTAGATGAATCCGTGAGGCGTTTTTAGGACTAAATGGTGCATTTCTCGAGTAACCCGTTTGTTTATTAAATTGCATGAACTGTACAAGTACCGAGTTACTCCCTTGATAGTGACACTAAATGATACGCATATCCTTGTCGGCAATGAAGCTACTGATTTATGGCCCGAAGCCAATGGTATAGATTCCGTAAGGCAGCCATTAAGTCTAGCGAGAAAGTTCGTCGCTACTTGATTTCTCGATGTCTCTCTCACTTCAAAAGGAAATCAGTGTTACACGCAACGGACCCCTACCTTGCCTACCTTCGGCCGTAGGACCTGTTGTACACCTTGTACGCCTTCGTATTTTCAGAATGTCTTATTAGTATTGAACACGAAGGTATTCAGCCCTCGCTTATTTGAGTCAATTGGTACTACCATGGTGGTTAGTCACCTTTGGGACCGCTGTATATAGATCCAAGCTAGCCATTCAGGTCTGTTCGTTCTGAAGGAGTAAATCCAAGGACCTAGCCAAGACCTTGAAGATTATTGTTGAATTGAAGTCATCTTCCAAGCCCTGAATACAGCCCTTGTCATAATCAGATACTCGGCCTTCTTCTTTGTTGGCACCGACCGCGTACGTTACAGACAGATTGTGTCGCTTAATGTCGAGGATGAGATTTTTCTTAAAATACAAACCAAAATGAAATCCTATGAAGTCCACGGGAACAGGATTCGTATGATTCTATAGTGTGCTGGTAAGTCGAATAAGAAGTCTTTGAACAGCGTCGTTGGCCTTGCCTAGGCTATACACAGCGATCTGGTTGTTATGTGAACATGTCTTGTGATGGTGGTAATTGTATACGCAATAGTGAACGTTGGTTGCCTATATTAAGCTTATTGCATCAATATCCATACAGACATAGACGCCAGGTGGCGAGATACATGCACCGACATGCTCACGGCTTTGATATGATTTCCGAGCAAACACTTGAACGAGTCTATATAATCGGGGTACTCGGGAGCATTCAGACCCGAGTGCAGCAATAGGGGTCATACCTTAGACCTACTATTAGATTCGTGACACGATTCAGTCGATCGACGTGGCTACACACAAAGTAGACAGTTGTACATGTGTAAGTAATACCGTATATTAACCCTACAGCCCTCTTTGCGTTGACGGGCACTCTGGATTAAACATGGCGCGGGACAGTGGTCATACTAATTACTTATGTCCAGCTTCCTGCGTAGCCCTATTCTTGGTGTTCTGGGGCTTGTTGTTCAACTTAGAGATGGAACGAGGATACATAGCTAGGATCACCGGCATCTATTAGAACAAGGTGAACATGAATCTCATACGAGATTTCCGATTGGCACCAATCTCCCAGCTCCGGTCGTTGGAAAACGTAACTTTGCTGATGCATCTCAATCTATCTCGATTTTCTGCCATGGACCAACGTCGTGTGAGATCCGTACGAGTACTGCTAGAGCGATGATAAACAGCAACTGGGACAATGCTGTTCGCATTGTATTACTACAATGTTTAACCTCCCACCAAAATTTCTTAGGGGTGTAAAGAGATGCCAATAGAAATCAAGGTTTTATATGTAGAAACATTAGAGTATTAACATCTGTTAAGACCAGGCTACAGGTAGAGGTGTGATGTGTCATATATCGTTGCGCGAAGGCCTCCAAACCTTCCCATAGCTATGTCCGTGACTATACACTCTTTCTCTCTGTTCCTTCAATCCCGCAATAGCATTATTCGCAATCTATGTAGCGAGGCTTATTCTTCACACTTTTATCATAAATGAACCAATACCGTTAATTCCTAAGCTTTATACAGTCGCTATAAAACGGCCTTTTAAGTAATGGATACCAATCAAATTGTTAGGTATTATATGCTAAGCGCTTTCTATATTCATATAACAGCCAGATATTTTACAAGTACTAGCATCTGTCAGGACCGGACTGTTGGTAAAGGGGTGAGTATGTTACTTGTTGTGCAGAAATCTGAAAACCTTCCTACGGGAGCTGTGCTATAGCTATATATATATTTCCCGACAGCCTTACAGCCTTTTGGAAGCCGTGAATTATTTCATGGAAACATCTTGATACAAAATCGACACAACTATGTCCGCCCGACCATTCTGGCTGATCCCGTAATTATTCTTAGCCCTATTGCCAAAGCGTAGTTTTCTTCCCCAAAAAACTATGTTGGTCGATCATCTTCACCTCATCCTCCGTCAACCTCCATCCAAGCGCCTCAAGAGCCTGTTCGGCTTGATCTAAATTACGGATCCCAACAATCGGCAGTGCGCCTTTGCTTAGGTTATAATTGAGAGCAACAGCTGCAGGTCTCTTTCTCCTGTTCCTGTCGATTTTCTCCAGCACGGCAAGAGTTGGCTGGATATTTTCCATGTCGTAGTTGCTGAAGCGATAGGAGGGCGGGGGTGGGTGTTCTGTGTTGTACGTGCCTGTCAACCTTCCCTAGGCAAGCGACGAGTAGGATTGGAACTAAACTTCCATCTCCCTGTAAGCAGCCATATCGCCGTCGAGTTCCGGTAGGCGGCGTAGGATGTTAAATTCGCATTAGTTGATTGCGAGCGGTATATCGTACTTAGCGAGTTCCTGGCGCATGTGCTTGAAATCCTCCAGTGAGTAGTTTGCGACACCAACAGTCCGTGCAAGTCCGTGATCGACACATTTGGCGAGGTCTTTAGCGACGCTTGCTATGGACTACCGATGGATGTGGCCGTGCACGAGGAGGATATCCACGTACTCCGGCTGAGAGCCCTGTTTGCAGTATCTTGTCCATGTTTCCGCGCTCACATATAATCAATTGTCATCGTCAAAAATAAGACGAAATTATTTTAGGAAGAGCAAATCATGCCATAGATCCGCTGAATCACATTGAATTGCCAGTTTGAACCTTCCTCCCGCATTGTTATTTTGATTCCCCATGGTTCTATGACGAGTTGCCAGGCGTCACCAGAACGTCAGTTCCCCCTTTAGTATGCACTGGCCACAGGATTGGGGCTGCTGTGATGCGCTAGTAGCACTTGCGAAAAACACCGTACTCTGGGGAAGAACTCGAGGGAAACGACGCCGGAACGAATCAACTTACCATATCCATAGCTAGTAGTGCAGGTCTAATGGGTAGGGCGGTCATATACCTCTCACAATGGATTCCCTATAGCCAATTTCTTCTAATTACTGCACCATTAATGCAATCACATGGTCCAATTACCACTAGTCACTATCTGATTTAGCAAATAATTAGGCACCAATTGCAAAAAGTAAAATTATGATGCCGGCAATGTTGATAGTGTTCGTAATTGGTTGTCTCCTTTAGCTCTTCTACTCCGGTATATATACATTGATTGCATCAGGGTCATTAGCTGTTGGTTCGTGTAGCAGTCGCTTGAAATGTCAACCAGCTGATCGGAACGCCTTGTTCTAAATGTAGCGTAACTATAACACTGATCTGTATTTCAAGCTAATACCGCTGATATTCGCAGACCGGGCAAAGTGATAAATGGGGATAGACAATACAATAGAGAGTTTAATCGTGCCTCGTTCTTTCATTTCATTCTCTCACCATAATTAGACAAACTCAATGATTAAGTATGCGCACTACCGGGCTCGTTGTCATGAATATTGCTAATTCTCTGACCAACGAAGCCGCTTGCCGTCGCTCTCCGGCATTTATATAGGAAATATGATTGCGCTCAAGAGATTATTACCAGGAGCGTCTTTGTTCAACAGCTGGTCTAGGGGGGATTGAGCTGAGCTAGGGCAAGCAATTCCTCTATTGACTTTTAAGCGTTGCTCTTCTAGTTCGAGGCGCGGAGCCGGAACGCTTTGTATTATGCCATTTAAGAATCACTAGGAGGGCGTATATCGATAGAAAGGCGACGCGCAAACTTGCCTATGGGAGAGCTCACACCATACCCCTGGCCTACCGCGCCTTGGTATCGGAGTCAACGGCAGTCTTTGTCCCCAGTTTGTCCGTTTCGCTCAGCTAGACTCCGTGGATAGGCTTCATGCAACAGGTTGACATTGGATATTTGACTACCTGGCATTAGGTGTAACGACGCGGCTAGGTTCTGTAATTGTCAGCTGCTTCGAGGCACCAACCATTTCTGCACTTGCAACCATCTTGCGAATCCCAATAATTTCTTATTGCAGAGAGGTGGGGCTATATATTAACCGTTAGACTGGCACAGTCTAACGGCGTCGTTTTGACTAGTGCAACATTTCTTTTAGATGCCACAACTTGTTGGCCAGTATTGAGTGCTTAATCATTTGTCCAGCCATATCACCATTTGTCAACGTTTTGGCCTAAAACTCTTTAACGATAATTCTCACTGGGCCCCAAAAGCAGGTCCTATAGACCCTGTATATGAATCGATATTGCTTAATCTGGCCTGATAAGGATTGGGTCATTTAAGCCTTATAGCAGACGGGATTACTCCCAATGTTTACCTAGTAGGCTTCCAAAACGAGTGAGAAAGTTAAGAGGTTGACCAAGTCTGTCAGGCTGCATTTGACAGATGAGACCTAGCTATATATTATCTAGCATACATAAAAGGCTCTAAAGGCTGTCTGGCTGTTAGCATCTACGACAGACATCATAGATCAACTTGAAAAGCGTTGTAAGATAATGAACACCCCCGTCGTCTGTGGAAAAGTGGAACGTCAATTCTACCATGGCCTGTCCAACATCTACGATGCAAACATCAAGCGCCTGCTTTGCCAATTGTAGTATTTTCATTCTTGATGTAAAGCTAGTATTTGTAGGGGAGAGTGACTGATATATAGCAAGAGATGAGGTAATAGATCTACCGCCAAACCTTCTCACACCAGGGGTGTTGATTCTGGTGCGATTGATTGCAGACTCCAGTCATCACAAACGTATTCAGGGACTTTCCTCTACGCTCCCGGATATTTTGTTGAATCTAGTCTCGTAAGGCTGGCAAGGGGGGAGACCCCTTCCGAGGCTCGATGTGCTAGGCTTTTGAATGTGAGGGGAAGTCGATTACTTGATCAAGTCTGCCAGCCAACAGACGAGATGTAGCTATATGCTATACAGTATACGTGGAAGCCTCCAGATACGATGCCTGGGATACCTAGGACGTAGAGCGCCCGATCGCCAGGTGTTAGAAAGTTGAAATTTCGGACAACGGTGTGTGGCCTCACTCACTGAGCCAAATCTGCAGCGGAAGTATTACTAATAAATGTAATCAGTCTTTTTAATCGAAATTTTGAAATTAAATTGATTATATTCGTACCAATAACTTTATAACTGTCATTAAACATTTTAATAGTGATAATAAGTTGATATATACAATGAAAAAAATTTTAAATTTTTTTTAAAGTTATATAAAGCTCAATCGAAATATACTTAATTAGCCATGATTATTCAGCAGGGTACCTGTACTCGTCTTACAGTGGGAATTCTCCCATGTCAAGTAGACTTCGGTTGAATGAAACACCTACTTTGCAATGGGCCCGGACGGCCATCCTTGTGTGTTGGCGCCGCTCTCATCTGCGGCCGAGTTTTTCTCCCATTTCCAAAGAGTTTGGGCTAAGATGCCGATCGATTTAAATGTACTTGAAGACGCGCATCGAGTTATTCAACGTGGCGTGCATTTGATCCTCTCCAAAACATGTTTAATGTTTCATAGTCTGGATGAGAGAGGGCCCTTGGATAACATACAAAGTGATGTCTCTCGTATATAATTATGCATCATTGGTATTTCGGACATCGCGAGGCTAGCGACCAATAACTGGATCGGCCTTTCCGGTATCATGCCTAATCGTTCCAATCCAGATAGTCATGCTCCAGGATCAACTCCTTGATCCGCCCGTCCCAGGTCCCGGCTTCCATAGCCACCACCTTGGCACTCTTGCCGTCCAGCGTCTTAGCCGACTTCTTAAAGCTCTGTTTCCGGCATACGGCGTGCAGCAGCTCCGAGTCGCCGATCTTAGTCGCATAATAGATGGGTGACCAGCCGTCTTCGCTCACGAGCGGGCCCACGTCTTCTCGCTGCAAAAGCACCATGGCGCAATCTACGTTAGAATTTGAAAGCGCCTCTATCAGGGGCGTGTTTCCGAGATTGTCTCGCGCTACCAGCAGATCCGGGCTTCCGTCATCTTGAGCATAGCCTCTAGCGTGCCGTGCTCTCCCTAGATGCAGGCGTAGTAGAACGCATTCTTCCCACCGTTGTCCACCACGTCGACCTTGGCGCCATGCCGAAGCAGAGTCTCCACGCATTTTGAGTCATTCGAATAGCCAAATAGAGGCGGCCGACCATAGAGATCCTATGTGTTAATGTGCTTGGCGTTCATGGCACCGCATAGTACCGCGATGACCTTTGGTCTTTCGACCTCCCGGTCTGACGATGCCGCGAAGTGGAGTGCCACCTCACCGTTCTGGTCCTGGATGCTCGGGTCAGCCCCGGCATCCAGCAGCAACTGGACGTGATGTGGACGGCTGTCTCGCCCCAGCAATTGACTTGATTGATGTCTAGCTCGTGCGGGCACATGTGCCTGATCTTCAATGCCGCCACTGGGCCGCTGTTGACCTTGGACCCGACAGCCACATGGATGATATTAAGCCTACGCACCCCTCAACGACCCAGTCTAATCGCGACCCGCCATTTTCACGCGACGCGTTTCCCAGCCACCTCATTTTTGACTTATAAAGATCGCAACGCCCATATAACGCCTTTTTAAATAAATCATATCATCTTAATCCTCTTTTCCTCAGCTTTTCGAAATAGTTAGTCTCGCCTCCTAACTCTGTATGGTTTACGTCTTAGATGCTATTAAAAAAGGCGCTAACATTTAAAAGGCGTTAAAAGACTATGATATTAAAAGGTGCTATTTTTAGCGCTATCTTAAAGGTATACTAATAAAAAAAGGGGGTTTTAAAGCCTAGCAAAGGCTTTTTAAGACCTATAAACAATATTTAGCTAATTAGGTAATTATTTAAAGAGAATTAGGCTATATACTACTAATCTATTATTTTAAAAAATATGCCGAAGCTATTATAAAAGCTAAAGGCCGCAAAATATACCTCGGAAAGTATTAGCACCTTTGTTTTTATAAGCGTTTTTTAGCTTTAAATGTTATATAAAGCTATATACTCGATTTTAAATATATTATTAGCACTTTGCCAGCTAATATTAATACTTTTTTTAATTGTTTTAATAATTTTATAATTACTTTAATATCTTTTTATAATATATATAACGCTAATAAATTTAAAGTTTTTAAAAGCATTAAAAAAAATAGAATAAGTAATAAAGCAAGGCTTATAAAAAGATTATTTATATAAAAAGAATTATAAAACCTTAAATAAATTAATAATAATTATTA